>PVJN01063653.1:0-10719 GCA_004026805.1 Lasiurus borealis
CAGGGTATTTTTATAGTAGTCTGGAAACAAAGACTTCTACCAGATCAGCACATTAGTGGTTTTTCCTGAGAACCCGGTGACCTTTACATAAGATTAACGGCACTCTGCATATTTCTAGTTACCATGGGGTTACGATAACAGAATGCGGCTGGTGGTTATCTCTGGGTTAGTTTCTGGAGACATCGGGACCATGTCTCCTATTGCAATTTTGCTACAGGCTGTCTTGTTACACAAGATTATCAGCCTGCACCTGGGTCACGGCACCCTGGGAGTTTTCACTCCGTTCTCAACCCTGAGACTGCAATAACAGGATGTAACTGGGGGATATGATTTTAAGCTGAGCTGTGTTAACTCCGGCCCAATCCCGATTTTTGCAACCTTACACTATGAGGTTCTGTTTTCCTCCCGCTAGAGAAAGCCAGGGCACAATTATCAGTCAGTGCACTGTGTGCGCACCTTTGCGCCAACTTTCACATGCCCCCAGACTTATGTCTTTCGTGACTTCCCTAAGTGTCCGTGTACTCCTTCCTTTTCACAACAGTCCAGACTCCCCTGTATTAGTCTCGCCTGGAGTTAAGGCTCAGTGCAGTCATAAATGGAGTTCAGTGCAGTTGGGATTTTCCGTCTCCCTCCTGCTAAAGGAACCCAGCCAACCCTCCTCCGCCTGTCCTCTCCACAAGTGTGTCTTCATACCTCACCTTTTTTAAATTTTTTAAATTTTCTTAACTTTAATTTATGCAAAATGGGGATATCTGCTTTCACTATTCTTTTTATTTTTTATTAATGTGTTACATGTATACATATCTTCCCAGTGCCCCTCCGCCCTCCTCCCAGGCATACTCTAACCCCTCAGTGTCTTGTGTTCATTGGTTACACTTTTATGCATGCATACAAGTCCTTTGGTTGATCTCTTATCTACCCCACCTCTCCTTAACCTTCATACTGTAATTTGACAGTCTGTTTGATGCTTTACTGCCTCTGTATCTATCCTTTTGTTCATCAGTTTATAATGTTCTTTATTATCCACAAATGAGTGAGATCATGTGGTGTTTCTCCTTCATTGACTGGCTTATTTCACTTAGCATAAGACTCTCCAGTTCCATCCAGGTTGCTGCAAATGATAAGAATTCCTTCTTTTTTTATGGCAGCATAGAATTCCATTGTGTAGATGTACCATAGTTTTCTGATCCACTCATCTGCTGACGGGCACCTAGGCTGTTTCCAAATTGTAGCTATTGTAAATTGTGCTGCTATGAACATAGGGGTGCATAAATCCTTTCTGATTGGTATTTCTAATTTCTTAGGATATATTCCTAAGAGTGGGATTGCTGGGTCAAATGGGAGTTCCATTTTTAATTTTTTGAGGAAACTCCATACTATTCTCCACAGTGGCTGCACCAGTCTACATTCCTACCAACAGTGCAGAAGGGTTCCTTTTCTCTGCATCCTCGCCAACACTTGTCATTTGTTGATGTCATACCTTAGCTTTTTACAGCTTCTCTGAGTCTTCATGAGTCCCTCTCTTTACTTCTAGCTGTAGAACCTTCACTCAGCCAGCTTCCCTGTGGTTCTGGATGGCATCCATTCTGTCTTTTAGTTGCAATTTTGAAATTGTTGTGCAAGACAGTAGTCTAGTGTTCATCTATGCCACCATCTTGGTTTCTCCCTCAGTGTGCTATTCTCTTTCCTCCTACTTTTAGAGTTTTCAATCAGCCAGCCTTCCTGTGGTTCTGGATGTTGTCTGTTTTGTCTTTTAGTTGTAGTTTTGAAATTATTTTGCAAGGCAGCAGTTTAGGTGTTCATCCATGCCGACATCTTGGTTTATCTCTCCATCTTGTTTTAATGTGTAGTTTTCTAATGGTAAATGATGTTGAGCATCTTTTAATATGCATATTTGCCATTCATGTATCTTGTCTTGAGTTGTGTGTTCAGATCTTTTGCCCATTTCTTAATTGGTTTCTTTTTAAATTGTTGACTTTCAAGAGTTCTTTCTATCTTTTGGATATAAAATCGTTATCATATATGTTTTGAAAATATTTTCTCTCAGTTTGATTTTTCTTATATTCTCTCGCTCTTTCCCTTTATTTTCCCCATCAATATTTATCCTCTTCTACTTCATGCATCTTCCCCCCTCATGCAGTCACCACACTGTTGTCCATGTCAGTGAATTCTTTCTCTGTGTGTCTTGTATTCTCTTAACATTATCTTTCTCAGAACAGAAGCTTTTAGTATTAATTAAGTCAAACATACCAATTTTTTCTTTTATGAATTATGTTTTTATTGGATCTATGAACTTATTTCCAAGTTCACATAGATTTTCTTTTTTGTTTTCTTCTAGAAGTTTTATAGTTTTGTATTTTACATTTAGGTTTATGATTTCTTTTAGTTAATTTTTGTAAGAGGTGTAAGGTCTGTATCTAGGTTTGTTTGTTTATTTAATACTAGAGGCCTAGCGCCAAAACTGGTTTGGCTCAGTGGATAGAGCGTCGGCCTGGGGACTGAAAGGTCCCAGGTTTGATTCCGGTCAAGGGCATGTACATTGGTTGCGGACACATCCCCAGTAGGGGGCATGCACGAGGCAGCTGATTGATGTTTCTGGCTTTCTATCCCTTTTCCTTCCTCTCTGTAAAAATCAATAAAATATTAAAAAAAAATTAGACTCCTAGTGCACAAAAATCGTGCACTTGAGGGGGGTGTCCCTCAGCCCAGCCTATGCCTTCTCACAGTCCAGAACCCCTTGTGGGATGTAGTGCTGCTGGCTTAGGCCATTTTCCCCCAGGGATGAGGTCTAAGCCTGCAGTTAGACATTCCTCTTGCAGTCTGGGACTCTCATAGTCCAAGACCCCTTGCTTTTAACCACCCGCCTGCATTGGAGGCGGGAAAGACTCCCACCACTGCCACTGTGCTCATCAGTTGCATGCCTGGCTCCCCCTCTGGGAGTGCACTGACGACCAGGGAACAAATTCTGCATTGAACATTTGCCCCCTTGTGGTGCACAACATAGTGATTAGCTCGGTTAATTTGCATGTTAGTGTTTTATTATATAGGATGATGTCCAAAGGTTCTACCACCATTTTACTGAAAAGACAAAATATTGAATTGCCTTCAAGCCTTTTTCAAAAACCAGTTGACAATATTTACATGGTCCATTTCTTGGCTATTCAATTCATCTAAGGGTCTTCTTTCACCAATACCATTTTGTCTTTATTACTATAGCTTTATTGTAAGCCTTGAAAATGGGTAGTGTGAATCCTCCAACTTTGTTCTTCTACAGTACAGTGTTGGCTATTGTAAGTCTGTAACCATTCCATATAAACCTTACAATCAGTTTGTCACTTATCTACAACTGATCAGCAGGAGGCTGCGTGTGCAGCAGACATGCACAGGTGGGCGGGGACTTGACACTGCATCCTTCTGGACAAAGCCACAGCACTGCCTGAGGCTCAGGCAAGCCACGGATGCTATGATGACCATTAGCATATTAGCTCTTTATTATATAGGACTAGTTTGCTAAGATTTTGGTTGAGATTGTATTGAATCTATAGTTCAAGTTGGGATGAAGTGACTTCTTAACATTAATTGAGTTTTCTAATTCATGAACATGAAATACCTCTTAATTATTTTAGGTTTTCTTTAATGAGAGCTATATCAATTTTTACATTACAACTTACACATAGCTGAGATTATATGTAAGTATTTTATGTTTTGGTGCTATTGTATGGTATTTTAAACAATTTTAATATTCTAATTGTTCATTAATAATATATATAGGAAAACATTTTATTTTTGTTTTTAAATTTTGTATCATGATCTTGCTATTCTCACATAATAGTTCTAGAGGTTCTTTTGTCTTTTTTTTTTTCCAGATTTCCTATGTATCATGTAATTTGCAAAGAAAAACAGCTTTATTTTTTCCAACTTTTATACTTTTTCTTCTTTTTTTGTCAGTTGTAGTAGTTAAGTCTTCTAGTACCATGATAGGAGTTGTAAGAGGGGGCATCCTTGCCTATCCCAATCTGAGGGACAAATATTCAGTTTTTCACAAGTAAGTGTGATAATAGCTGAGGATTTTCTGTAAGTATTTTTTTATAATGTTAAGGAAATGCCTCTAATTCCTAGTTTGCTGAGAAATTTATCATGAAAAAGTGTTGATATTTCTTTTCTGCATCAATTCATATGATGATATAACATGATTTTTCTATACTAGTGTATTGATATGTGATGTTGAGTAATTTTTTGAATATTGAACCAGTTTTAAATACCTGGAATAAATATCAACTGGTGAGCCACGTATATATTATTTATATACATAGTTGGATTCAATTTACTTACAAATTGAGGATTTAAAGAAAATCTATGCTTATGAAAGATATATTTTTTCTTTTTTTAAATGCCTTTATCTGGTTTTGGCATTAGAGTAATGCTAGCCTCAGAGATTGAGTTGAGAAGTATTCCTTCTGCTTCTGTTATCTGGAAGAGATTGTGGTGGATTGATATCATTTTAAAAATATATATATATTATGGATTTTTTACAGAGAGGAAGGGAAAGGGATAGGAAGTCAGAAACATCAATGAGAGAGATACATCGATCAGCCGCCTCCTGCACGTCCCCTACTAGAGTTGTGCCTGCAAGCAAGATACATGCCCCCAACCGGAATCGAACCTGGGACCTTTCAGTCCGCAGGCCAACGCTCTATCCACTGAGCCAAACCGGTCTCAGCGGATTGATATCATTTATTTTTTCAATGTTAGGTAGAACCCATCTGGGTTTGCTCCTTTCTGTTTTGGGAGGTTATGAACTATTGATTCAATTTCATATATATATTTTCCCACCCAGTTGATGTTTCTTCTTGTGTGCATTTAATGTTTAAGGAATTTGTTTTTTTTCATGTATGTTTTCAAAATTGGTTGGTAATAGTGTTATTTTTAGTGTTCCTTTATTATCATTTTATTGTCCAAGGGATCAATAGTGATTAGATCCCTATTTTTACTTTAAAAAAAAATATATTTTATTGATTTTTTTACAGAGAGGAAGGGAGAGTGATAGAGAGTTAGAAACATTGATGAGAGAGAGACATCGATTAGCTGCCTCTTGCACGCCCCCTACTGAGGATGTGCCCATAACCAAGGTACATGCCCTTGACCGGAATCGAACCTGGGACTTTTCAGTCTGCAGACCGACGCTCTATCCACTGAGCCAAACCGGTTTCAGCCTTATTTTTACTTTTAATATTGATAAGTTATATCTTCGCTCTCTTTTTTTGGTTAGCCTCAGTAGAGATTTGTCAATTTGATTTTGTTTCTTCAAAGGTTTTGATTTTAGTGATTTTTCTCTATTGGTTTTCTGTTACTTTCAGCTCTAATTTTTATCAGTTTTTTCTTTTACTTGGTATAGGTTTAAATTGCTCTTCTTTCTCTACTTCCCTAAATTGGAAGCGTATTTAGCTTGTTGATTTTTTTTCACTGAGAACTATATTACAGTCCTTTGTGTAAGTATTCTATTATATCAAGTTTAATTAGCACATAGTCATTCATAAAGTGTATTTGACATTATTTTCTTTTTTTAAAAAAATATATTTTATTGAGTTTTTACAGAGAGGAAGGGAGAGGGATAGAGAGTTAGAAACATCGATGAGAGAGAGACATCGATCAGCTGCCTCCTGCACAGCCCCTACTGGGGTTGTGCCCGCAACCAAGGTACATGCCCTTGACCAGAATCGAACCTGGGACCTTTCAGTCTGCAGGCTGACGCTCTATCCACAGAGCCAAACCAGTTTTGGCTGACATTATTTTCTTACCTTGCCTATTGTTTAAAATCACTGTGAAAACTATGCACATCTTTGTTCACTTTTCTGATGAATTACTTAGAATTAATTCTAAAAGGAAAACTCTTGAGGTGAGAGATTACAATTGTAATAATACATCAAGCTATTCATTTAAGCTCTATGCACTTTTCTGTATATTTGATATCCTCTAATAATAAATCCTATTTTAAAAAACCTATCTACCAAGGGGAAGCATTCAAATTTGAAAGGTCCTTATATATATTGTTTACACAAGTATTCATGGATAAAATGATATTGTTTGTTATTTAACTTGAAATATGCCAATGTCTTCCCTACAGCAAAAAAAGTAGGAAGATGGATGAAATAAGAAATGTAGAATGCTGACAACTGTCAAAGCTAAATTCATGGTTATACAGATTATTATATTATTTATTTTCTGGGGTGTTTTAAAAATTTATAATAAAAAGTTAAAAATATACAATTATGAGTTAGAATTCTGCTCTAACTTGCTTCTAAGTTGCTTCTAATTAGACAACTTTCAGTGCTACACTCTCAGGATAATGTTAGTTTATTGTAGGACTACAGCTCTTCATTTCAATGATTTATCTTGATAGTTGCAACTGAAGATGAACTTGAGTTGCAGTTATGTCAAAACAAGATAAAATGGTCTTCTAAAATATGGCACCAAGTTATTAGTAATCAAAGAAATGCAAATTGAACAGTAATGAGGTACCGCTTTGGCTTATCTAATTGGCACAGATTTTTTCTTTTTTTGTAATAGCAATATTCAATACTGCCTAGAGTTGGCAAGAAAGACATATTAATTCACTGATTGTAAAAGCGTAATTCAGTACAAACATTTTAGAAAAGAAAGTAAGATGGCAGTGTAATTAAAGAATTTGAAAAATATTCAAATCTGTTGACCCAATAATTGCTTTTGGAAAAATTTAACCTTTGGAAATAATTAAAATTGTGGACAAATACTGATGAATAAGAATGCTTGTTCTAGCTTTATTTATAATAATGATATATTATAAAGTCTCAAGATGTTCAATCCCAAGAAATGGTCCCATGATTTATGATATCACTATTGAACAAACACTGAAGATGACATTTCAAAACAGTGATGTGCATCCCAACAAAGCAAAGGAACACACTCCTAACAAAAGAAGAGCTCAGGCAGGTGTGATTCTCAGGAGTACAGAGGGGGAAGTGGGATGTGGTTTTTGTTTGCTTCCTTGTTCCCATGGAGAAAAACTATTTTAAAAGAAATGATGAAAGGTAATTTTAATGTAATAGTGTTAAATTTTTAAAAAGCTGAAAACAAAATTGTACATGTGTCATAGTATTAATGGTAGATATATATGTATATACATAGAAAAAAAGGCTTGCAAGGAAAGACAGCAAAAACTTTGGGATCAGAAAACATGTACATACACACACACATATCTTTTAATTGTTCTGACTCTTAAGATTGGATCAATTTATCAGTCATTTGGCATGCCTGATTTCAGCTATCCATCATAGCAGGTATCTTAAAAAAAATTCTCCTGCTCAAAGACCAGAAACTTAATAGTAGTAAAGGAAGTGGAAAAATATTTGCCTTCGGTTCAGCAGAGCCTCAGAAGACCATGCATATCAGCAAGAAAATGGACATGCCCTAACCAGTTTGACTCAGTGGATAGAGCATTGTCCTGTGGACTGAAAGGTCCCAGGTTCGATTCTGGTCAAGGGCCTGTACCTTCATAGCAGGCACATTCCCAGTAGGAATGTCTGCAGGAGGCAGCTGAATCGGTGTCTCTTTCATCGATGTTTCTAACTCTCTATCCCTCTCCCTTCCTCTCTGTAAAAAAACCAATAAAATATATTTAAAAAAAAAAGAATATGAGACAGCGTGTGGCAAGAGTTAGTTTGAAGTTTCACGCACTTCCATAAGTTACTTCCAATAGCAAAAAAGAAAAGAAGGGCTTGACATTCTCTTGGAAATGTCATTATGCAAGAAGATGTTGTCTCTGTGAAGGAGTAGGAGGAGGGTGAAACCACACACACACACACACACACACACACACACACACACACACACACATATATATATATGCACACACACACACACATATATAAATATAAATACCTGCACACAACTGTATATTATAATGTCTCTAATGGACATATGGTCAAAGAGATACTTAAGTTCGTTGCTTGAAAAACCACAGAGAAAGCTCAGAAGTACAAAAGGCACAGACAAAACAGGCTAGATGCACTAGCAGCCAACAGGGCAAGAGATTGTAAAGTAAACACTCTACAGCAGAAAAAAAGTCCCTCTAGAGAATTTAAAAAGCAATAGTATATGCACTTCAGGAAAGCAAAGGAGTAATGCAGAGCAGTATTTCTCCATCCTTTGGAGGTGGGGAGGTTGGAAGGGGTGGCTTTACTGGCATATTGAACAGCACAGATTTCACAATGTAAAAACGATCAATGTCCTGAGAACTACAAATATGCTAACACAGAAATTAACAACATGAGAATGCAAGGAAAAGGAAAGGTAGGGCTCTCTCTCTCTCTCTCTCTCTCTCTCTCTCTCTCTCTGTGTGTGTGTGTGTGTGTGTGTGATTCTAAAACAAACATGAAAAAGAATTAAGGGTCCAAGAATAAACAAGATGATTTTGAAGAAAAACAGTTTTGAAGAACAAAGGTTATTTGTGCTAAATATCAAGTCTTATTATAAAGCTATAGTTAGTGTGGTACTTTGACAAGATAAAAAAACTAATATCACAGAGTAGAAAGTTCAGAAGCATCCATGAATATATGAAAACTTGATTACAATAAGCAGACATCACAAATTACTGGTTCAGTTTCCACATAGAAGAGAAAGAATCCCTGTCTCACACCATACTTTAAAAAAAATATAGATAAATATTCACACTCTATGCCAGGAAAGCTGCTCTTTGCCCCCCTTCCTTCCTCCCCTTCTTTAGTAACTGGTTATTTTTCCTTAATCTCATTTTTTGACATCTAAAACTATGTGGTCAACTTATTGTTCTTTACTAAATCTCACTCAATGCATCTTTTTCAAGAACCTTTTGGGTGCCTAATATTGTTAGATATTGTGAGTGAAAGAAAATATCCTAATTTTTGCCTTTGTAAGGCTTATGGTAATCTTATTACTTTGTTTTTACCTTTTTCATTTTTCTAAAGGTTAGGAGTTCAATTTATAGAAGTTCATGTTGGATTTTACCTTACCTGGGTTCTCTGTGGGTTCAAGAAATTTGAAAGTCTTCCTAGGTATCACTTCTACTGAGATAAAAACAGAGTTGGCTTTTCATTTGTTTTAGCAACAGCGGACTGTCTACAGACTGACTCTAGTTAAAGCATGGAATGTGGATGAACTCCAAGCCTATGCTGAGCTGGTGTCTCTAGGGCATCCTGACTTCATTGAAGTGAAGGTAAGTCCCTGGTGACCACTGCTATGCCCTTTTCCTGTGATACTTTGTTAATCATCCTCGAATTAACATTTTTTAGATTCTATGGGAGGTTCAGACGTTTTATGTATTCATTCAGAAATATTAATCAAGAACCAGGCACTATTCTAGTCATTGGAGATAGTAGCAGTAAAAACTAAGCATTAGTTCTCACAAAAATATTATTTTGGAGAACGATAAGTAGGGAAAAACCAAGATGGTGGCATAAGTGAACACCTAAACTGCTGCCTTGTGCAACAATTTCAAAACTACAGCTAAAAGACAGAACGGACATCATCCAGAACCACAGGAAAGCTGGCTGAGTGGAAATTCTACAACTAGAAGGAAAGAGAGGGGCTCATGGAGACTCAGAGGAGTTGCAAAGAGCTGAGGTACAGAGATACCATGTGGGGAGGACAGGCAGCAGAGGGTATGGCTGGCTTCCTCTAGCAGGAGGGAGACAGAACTCCTGACTGCACTGAACCCCAGATCTGAGAGAGACTCATACGGGGATAGTATGGACTGTTGGGAAAAGGGAGGAGTGCACGGAAACTCAAGGGAGCTGCAAAAGGCAAAGGTCTTGAGTGTGGGCGCAAATGCGCATAGAGAGGACTGACTACTGATTGTGCCACTGGCTTTCTCTAGTGGGAGGAAGACTGAACCTTCCGACTGCACTGAACTCCAGTTCCGACTGCACTGAACCCCAGTTTTGGGTGAGACCCTGGGGACCTAGATTCATACAGGTCTCTGGAGCACACAGAAACACAGGGAGCTGCGAAAGGCATAGGTTTGGAGGCATGCGCACAATTGTGCACAGAGAGGGCTACAGCAATTTTTTTACAGAGGGATACTGAGACCCAGGGCGGGGATGATGGGAAGGCAAGGCTGTTTGCTCAGCCCTGAGACAATGTCCCATCCAAGTTGAGAACAGAGGCTTTTGCAATTTTGCAAATCTTGTATCATAAGGCTGACTCCAGCACAGAAGTTCTCCTGGCATAGACACAGCTGATCCTCACAGCCAATTAGCCTGGAGGTCAATAACCCCCAGTGATACCAACAACAATCAAGACTTAACTACAAAAAGGCTATACACACAGTCCACAAAAGGGTGCACCCAGGTAACTGGGGAGGCGAAGCTACGGAGCCATATAGGACAACTAGCACACAAAACTACTCTACCCACTCAAAGAAGCAGTGAAAATGCAGAGACAAAGAAACAGATCACAAATGAAAGAAATGGAGGAAAACAAACAACTGGATATAGAGTTCAAAACAACAGTTATAAGGTTTTTCAAGAATTTTCTAGAAAAGATGGATAAATTTAGTGAGAACCTTGAGGATATGCAAAAGGACCAACTAGAAATTAAGCATACACTGACAAATAAAAAATATTATACAGAGATCCAACAGCAGACTAGAGGATCGCAAGAATCAAGTCAAAGATTTGAAATACTAAGAAGCAGAAAACACTCAAC
>PVJN01063654.1:0-10702 GCA_004026805.1 Lasiurus borealis
ATAAAAGCCTGTTTTTCATTTGCTTGGCCTAGATTCCGGGTTCCTTAAAACCACCTGTCATCATTTCTCACCCGCACATGAGAACTCTCTTCTCCACAGAGTCACATGTACACGTGTAGATGGGGCCTGGGGGTGCTTAGCTATCGTTGACACATTGGGGGCGCCTTGGATGGGATAAAAGGTATCTTCCATGGTTGTTTTTTTTTTTTTTAATATATTTTATTGATTTCAGAGAGGAAGGGAGAGGGAGAAAGAGAGATAGAAACATCCATGAGGAGAGAATCATGGATTGGCTGTGCCTCCTGCACGCCCCCACACTGGAGATCGAGCCCACAACCCCAGGTATGTGCCCCGACTGGGAATCGAACCGTGACCTTCTGGTTCATAGGTCAATGCTCAACCACTGAGCCACACTGGCCGAGCCATGGTGGTTATTACATCCTGAGATTTGGAACTTGGCTTCCTTTGAAGTAACCGCCACTAGCTCTTGGATATGGCCCACCATATTCTTCTTAAAAAAAAAAAAGACACCAAAAAATGGAAGAGAAAACATTACTAAGAGTAGTCAAGTCCATAATAAAGACAGGATTTTTGCCTGAGAAGAGGTAGATCCTATAAACCCTGGGCCAGGTGACCTGATGTAGCCAGGCCCCGGCTTCTGTAAAATGAAGTGGACGTCAGGGGACCCTGGAGGGTTATTAGGAGATTGAACTGAGAGGATATATTTCAAAGAGACTGAAAAATAGCTGAAACCGGTGTGGCTCAGTGGATAGAGCATTAGCCTGTGGACTGAAGGGTCCCAGGTTTGATTGCAGTCAAGGGCATGTACCTTGGTTGTGGGCACATCCCCTGTAGGGGGTGTGCAAGAGGCAGCTGATCGATGTCTCTCTCTCATTGATGTTTCTGACCTTTTATCCCTCTCCCTTCCTCTCTGTGAAAAATCAGTAAAATATATATTTTTAAAAAAATGTAGTCGAGGGATGTGATACTTGAGTTACCTAACCCACTGGCTAGATGAACCGCTGCCTGCCTGCCAGTCTCCCCTCGCTCCAGGAAATCCAGCCTGGAAATCCACATCCTCCCCTTCACCTGTGGCACGCCTCCTAGAAATACCCGCCGCCATTCAGACCTGACCTGAGAACTGCTTTTGACAAAAGACAGGGGCGTATGGATTCCTGGTTTGTGCTTTTGCCAGATTTGTGCCTTCTTATCTCCCGACTTGCACACTGGCAGGGAAGACTTCTCCATGCCCAGTAACCTACCCTCGCCAGCGTTCAGCCAACTCCCAAGATCCCCAGCAACCTGTTTGCACCCCTGGCGGATCGCACCTCCTCAGGGGACCTGAGTGGCAGGGATGACCCACACCGAGGCCTCTGCAGCGCCCTGCGATCACATGGTCTCAGGTGCCCTGGCCAGCTGACATCTGGGCACGTGTTCTCCCCAATAAGCCATTTATTTTTAGAACTTTCCCCAAAGCCTCCCAGGGGAGAGAATCCCCGCAGATAATCAGCCCACAGAGACAAGAAGCTGCCTGCACTGGGCACCAAGGCTCTGTCGGAAGATGAGACAGTGGGACAAAGCCCTTGCGAGCCTGCCTGACCTCTGGGGAGCGATGCGGAGAGATGCCAGCTCCCTTTCACCACACAGAGGCCGAGAGCGGGCAGCGTGTACTTTCTCTGCCCAATGCGGCCCTTTGCGTCTCTGGGGTGGGGATTTCACTCCTTTTCCGGGGAAACAGCGCCTTCTTCAGCCCAGTGGGAGTTGGGGGGCCATTCTACTCAGGGGATCAGAATCCCTGCAGTGGTCCCAGGTCCCCCAGGGCAAAGGAACAAGGCAAGCAAACTGGCATCATTTGCCATTTCCAACACGCGGTGCTCACGTCTGTACGTTAGGTTCCCTTTCTCGCTGCCATGAAGCTGCCCCATGAAAACATCTCTTTCTGCCAAAACCGGTTTGGCTCAGGTTTGATTCCGGTCAAGAGCATGTATCTTGGTTGCGGGCACATCCCCAGTAGGGGGCGTGCAGGTGGCTGATGGATGTTGCTAACTCTCTATCCCTCTCCCTTCCTCTCTGTAAAAAATCAATGAACTACATTAAAAAAAAAACTCTTTCCTTTCCTTTTTTTCTTGTTGCTTTGTTGTTTTTAGGCCAGGCCAAAGGATAGGATGTTCTGGGCCTAGTCCAGAGCCTCCAAAGTTAAAACCATGAATTGGATGGAGATATAAATAGTGCGAACGGTGATTATTGAGGTTAAAGAAAGCAAGTCTTGGTATTTTTGTGGTGGTGTTTTTTTTTTAATTCATTTTCAACCATCTGTGTGATTGAAGTGGTCCCGTGGTCTGGATACATTTTTTTCAGGTGAACGAGGCTTTAGGCAGATGGGAAATGCTTTTCAAATGTAAAACCCTCCGGCGGGGGGAAACCTGACATGTTAGTAGTCTTAGAGAAGAGACACTTTCTACAAGTATCGGGGCACTCACTAATTCACAATGAGGGGGCTACAGCTCGTGTTAGCCGTGATATAGAAACAGTCCTGGCTTGAAGTAATCTGCAGTGTAACTAAAAGACAGCGCGACAAAACTGAGAAATGGAGCGAACAACCAAAATACACAGTGTTTCCACATAGTGATTCTGGCCCACCTACCCAAGAGTCACCTGGCCTTTGTGTGGAGATGCAGGTTTCTAGGGGTCAAAGAGGGAGGAAGGGAACATATATAATGCTTTCAACTATAAAGCTTAAACAAAAGGTGCAGGTTTCTGGAGCCATCTTAGAATGACTGAATAATTGGATTTGGGGGTGGGGGTGGACAGAGACAGAGGTTGGGAACCTACATTTTTAAATATATATCCTGTCTAAGAAAAGAGTAATATGCAAATTGATCATACCGCCACTACAACCACAAGCCACGCCCACCAGCCAATCAGAAGCAAGTATGCAAATTAACCCAACTAAGATCAGAAGTGACTATGCAAATTAACCCAATCAAGATGGCTGCAGCCACGGAGAGAACAGGAGGCTTGGGTTTCCCCAGCAATGGAGGAAGCCAAGCTTTCCACCTGCCCGGGCCTGCCTTGGCCTCCGCTTAAGGCTACAAGGATAAATAAATTATAGAAGATAAATAAATCCTAGATACCAGGGCCTCCATTGCATTACCAGGGGCCATGGCTGACCTGCAAACCACCAATATATATAATTTTATTGATTTCAGAAAGAAAGGAAGAGGGATAGAGAGTTAGAAACATCAAGGATGAGAGATAATCATGGATCAGCTGCCTCCTGCACACCCTTCACTGGGGATCAAGCCCACAACCTGGGCATATGTCCTTGACCAGATTCAAGCCAGGGATCCTTCAGTTCCCAGGCCAATGCTCCATCCACTGAGCCAAACCAGCCAGGGCTGGGAACCTGCATTTTTAATAAGCAGCACAGGTGATTCCGCCTGTCGGTAAAACTTGAGAGCCACTGGCCTTTTACGAGATCTCACTTGACCTCAAAACAACCCAGCCAAGAGGACTATGGGAAAATGATCCCTCACAAGGGCTGCTTGTCCTGAGGAAGGAGGCTTTCTGTGGTGTGCAGGTGTCTGCAAGAAAGAGGTAGTAAAGTCATTCTTGCTCAAATGGGACCTTAAGCAGAATGAAATGTCATGGAAAATGCTGCCAGGCTCTGGCTGGGTGGCTCAGTTGGTTAGAGCATCACCCTGATGTGCCAAAGTTGTGGGTTCGATCCCCCGTCAGGACACATATGAGAGTCAACCAAGGGCCCTGACCAGTTTGGCTCAGTGGATAGAATGTCGATCTGCAGACTCAAGGGAACTGGGTTCGATTCCTGTCAGGGGCATGGACCTTGGTTGCGGGCACATACCCAGTGGGAAGTGTGCAGGAGGCAGCTGATCAATGTTTCTCTCTCATCGATGTTTCTGACTCTCTATCCCTCTCCCTTCCTCTCTGTAAAAAAAAATCAATAAAATATATTTAACTTAAAAAAGTCAGCCAATGAATGCATCAATAAGTGGAACGACATAATCACTGTTTCTCTCTCTCTGATTAACACATACATTTTTTTAAGTGCTCCTAAACTCCATTTCAAATTCTCTCCCTGCCGCAAACCCTCCACACACACACCTCCTCTCTCTGGTGATAGAATTCGTGTAGTGGGCCCTACCATTTCCTCTCCACGCTACACCACAGAGAATTGTTACTCCACTGAGAGCCGGCCCAGCCACTGGTACTGAGGGAGGGCACACGGCGGATGCCAACTGCACCGTGCCTGGGGTCAGCGGGCTCAAGACCCACCTTCTAGCATCTGAGGACTACGGAGCTCAGGAAGTCAGGCGCGGTTCTAGCCACGCAGCTTGCTTATTGTGATGTCTGTTGACCTTGGACTCTTCTGGAATGCGTCGCTCTCCAAGACAAACTAGCCCCAATCACCTCGTGCTCACCAGCCCTGCGGAGGGGACCGGGTGGCCATTCAGGACTTGCCTCACGGAGCTGACCAATGACTTCCGTTCACACCCTCAACACCCCACAGCTGGATCCCTTGAGGAGGGATGAATGAATGACTGGGTGATTCTTCACATGGACGTGATTTTTAACGGACGTGTCTAAGGGTGACAGTGAGGATTCCGAGCCTGAGGTGACAGCCAGAGCGCGCCTCTGCTTCTGCCCAGATACTGCGTAAGGCAGTGTTCTGGAATGTTCCATTCTCTGCTTCCCTCTCCTCAATTTCTGATGCCGGATGCCGCTCTGTGTACCTGCCTGCGGGGACAGAGCCCCAGGGCCAGTCCCTTTACCAAAAGCATCCATAGACGGCAGAGAAATATCCTGTCTGTGATGCTCTTTCCTCCTTTTATTTTTATTTTTTAATATATTTTATTGATTTTTTTTTTTTTTTTACAGAGAGGAAGGGAGAGGGATAGACAGTTGGAAACATGGATGAGAGAGAAACATTGATCAGCTGCCTCTTGCACACCCACTTCTGGGGATGTGCCCGCAACCAAGGTATATGCCCTTGACCAGAATCAAGCCTGGGACCCTTCAGTCCACAGGCCAACGCTCTATCCACTGAGCCAAACCGGTTTCGGCCTCTTTCCTCCTTTTAAAGTAAACTCAGCGTAAGCCATTTATTCCCCCAACCTCCCCAAATGTGGCTTTTCCCAGCCAGCAACTAAATTCTACGGGTTTCTGACAAAGAAATACAACTTCACTGGTGGTGTCATTTAGATGTCAAAGCAGAAGTGACGCTGAGGTTAAGTCAGCGGACAGGGAAAAATCAATGACTGGATAAAAGCCCAAGCGGAAAGAATGACAAAGTTATGGCTCTTCCGTGCGGCAGAGAGAGAATGATGGATCCCAAATGGATTTCCTCTGAGAAGCGCTGAGTGAACGATGCTGAGATGAAGCCCGCATCGCTGGAAAATTAAGTTCTGTTTCTCAGGAAGAGAAGTCCTATGTATATTTTTGCCAACTGTAAATTGTGCTCTTAGAATGCATTGACCAATACTGTGTTGATTAGATTTGCAAAGACCAGCGGAAGGTGGTCATCCATCTCAGTGTCTTTCTCGATAGCAAGCTTTGCAATCCTGTCCCCAAGATGAAGTGACAAAATAGAGATGCTTGTGTGCTGGCGGCAGCGGCAGCCTGAAGTGATGGGTGAGCGGTTATGTGGGAGCCGGCTTGTCAGGCCAGATGTGACATCTGTCAGGGTGGAATGGGTCCCATGGGGGGGGGGGGGAGCAGGGACAGAGCCAACTGTAGAGCAGTTTTCTTGGTCTTTCTGAAGATGCTACAGATTTCCTGGAACAAACCACATCTCCCCAACAAAGCAGTCTCCCTGACTTCTCTCAGAACCCCAAGGCTCTTCCTCAGGGATAGCCTGCTTCCTCCTGGCCCCCATGTGGGCAGCAAGGAAGGCCCTGGGGAGGGGACACCCCCACTCGCCCAGGGACACGTGGGACAAGCTAATGTGAGCGCCAACAGCTGCACCCACACGACTTCCAGAAGGTTCGGGCCTTGAAACATCCAGAGAGCTTTGTCCGCTGGCCTTACGTTCCTGAAGTCCTTGGGGTTGAAGGAGCACCTAAGCCCCCCATTTCTGACCCATCAAAGAGCTCATTGGAGCCAACACTGGTGTGGCTCAGTGGATAGAGCGTCGACCTGCGGACTGAAAGGTCCCAGGTTTGATTCCCGTCAAGGGCATGTACCTTGGTGGCGGGCATATCCCCCAGTAGGGGGTGTGCAGGAGGCAGCTGATTGATGCTTTTCTCTCATTGATGTTTCCAGCTCTCTATCCCTCTCCTTCCTCTCTGTAAAAAATCAATAAAATATTTTTTTAAAGAGTTTGTTGGAGAGAATGGAGGGGGCCCTGGTCCCAGAGACCAGTTTCTTAGCACCCTGAGGCCTTCTAGCACCTCGCATGCAAGTCCAAGAAACTCAGCTCCTCGCCTACCAGCATCTTCGTGTTTTCTAAGACGGACGTCTGCGGTTTCCCCTAAGAAGGCTTCACTCCCAGGAGCTTCTTCGATGTCTCGCTAGCCCTGCCAGTCCCTATTTCCAGAGAAATGTCCTGTCTGTGATGAGACACTGAGGTGGCAAAGGTCACCTACGAAACCATACGACTGTGCAAAGGAAGCAAATCCATTGTTGGAACCTGTAAGAGGAAGGTCCTGAGCCATCCCAGGCTAGTGGGGGTGGCTTCTAGAGCATCCATTTTTGATCACGTGTTACTAGGTCGCAAATCTCTCCCTATCTCACAGCGAATGGCACATTAGAATGAGTTGTCGCTGAGGTTTCCTTCTCAGTGGCATACACAGTAACGGTGCCCCTTAACACCCATGGCGTCGGAGATGCAATGAGCTATGGTTGCCGGGCAACGTGGGCCTGCAAGGGCCAGAAGGACAGCCAGGTGCCCTCCGCACCTGTCCTCCGCCATCCCTGGCCAGAGGGGAAGAAAGTGGCCCAGGGGAGCCGAGCGCCATCGAGGCAGGCATTACAGAAGAGCGGACACCAGGATGCATTCAGGGACGGCGGCGGGGCAGAGGTCCAGGGGGTGTTTCACCCAACAGTGGGGCCACCAAGCCGACCCAGGAAGCCAGGCTGTGGCCACACCACGCAGTACGGTCCCCACCCACTTCCCGGTGACAGAGGCCAGAAGAGAAACAAAGTCAAAGGCAACACCCACCAACCACACCTGATCCCCGAACTTCTCCCATTTCCCCCCAAACACAGACAGCAGCGGGCTTCACAGTCTAAACAAAACCCCTCCAGGAATCCCTCTTTTCCACCGAAAACTGCCCAGAGAAGGTGCGATTCCTCGGTTTAAAAAAAAAAAAAAAATTAAAAAAAAAAGATCCGGGTTTAAAGGCTATTGGAAGAGAAACGCACACCATATGGCTCCAAAATGACAATGGAAACATTTGTTTATCTCTGGCCAGAGGCACATTTCGTCAAGCTGCTCTGGATCGGAGGAGCGAAACCGCCCTCCCTCCCTCCCTCCCTCCCTCCCTCCCTCGGGCTGCAGGGCTGCCTGAGGAGAGCGAGCACATCTGGCGGGCCCGCGTCCCCTCCAGCGTCCCTCGGCGCCGGAAATGCTCCGTCAAGACAGATGCAGGGGCCGCTTCCAGCGTCTTCCACACAGGGCCTTGGCTGGCCCTTCACCTTCCCACTGGACCGACCAGGGGAGTGGAGGGGGTGGCAGGAGGAGGTGGGGGAGGGGGGGTGCTGATCAGAGTCCCAACTCCAGAGTTGGCCTGTCCCTCTCTCCCAGGGCCAGGTTCCTCCAGGAACCTTCTAAGAATGCAGCCCGGCCCTGGCCAGTTTGGCTCAGTGGAGGGCTGGGCCTGCAAGACTGAAGGTTCCCCATTCCGGTTCGATTCCGGTCAAGGGCACATGCCTGGGTGGCGGGCTCCACTCCCCACTAGGGGGCGTGCAGGAGGCAACTGATCAATGATTCCCTGTCACCAGGGATGTTTCTCTCCCTCTCCCTTCCTCTCTGAAATCAATAAAAATATATATTTAAAAAAAAATAGGTAATTGCCGAAACCGGTTTGGCTCAGTGGATAGAGCGTTGGCCTATGGACTAAAAGGTTCCAGGTTTGATTCCGGTCAGGGGCATGTATGTACCTTGGTTGCAGGCACATCCCCAGGAGGGGGGTGTGTGCAGGAGGCAGCTGATCGATGTTTCTCTCTCATCGGTGTTTCTAACTATCCATCTCCCTTCTTCTCTGTACAAAATCAATAAAATATATTTAATAGATAGATAGATAGATAATAAACATGCAGCCTGGAGTGCATCTTGGGGTGATGGCCTGGGAGTTAGCGACCTCCTGGGTGGGAACCCACATCTGACGGTGGAGAGACACGGAGTCACTAGCCCTCTTTCCCCACCTCCGTTTCCTCTAGGGCAGCGGTTCTCAACCTCTGGGTCGCGACCCCTTTGGGGGTCAAATGACCTTTTCACAGGGGTCACCTAAAACCATCAGAAAATGCAGATATTTACATCACGATGCATCACAGTAGCAAAATTTCATGGTTGGGGGTCACCACCCCATGAGGAACTGTATGCAAGGGTCGCGGCCTGAGGAAGGTGGAGAACCACTGCTCTAGGGAAGCCGAGCTGTCATCCCTCGGTGTCTGTACAGGGAAGATGCTGCCTTAGGCCTACACCAGCGCTCTGGCAGCAGACAGAGGCCCTCCTTCAGAAGGTGCCGCTCCCGCAGTGGCCCCCAGAGGGCGCTGTGGAGACACAGGCCTGGGAGTCCCTCTGGGAGGTCAAGGGGTCCCCACCTAGCCCCCCTCTGGCTCCAAAGCCCAGCCTCCCTGGTGGGGGGGGAGGAGGCTGGCCTCACGTTGGCAGCAAAGACTCGCCCAATGGCTTCAGTTATAAACAGTCTATTTCTTTGAGGGTTCCTTTTTTTTTTTTTCCTAGTCCTTGAAAAAGTCAAAGAAAAAAAAAAAAAAAAACGAGAGGAAATCCTGACAGAGTATGTGGCCCGAGTTAAATGTAACCACAATTAGGCACTAGAGTTAGTACAAGCGATGATGCAATAACAATGAAGGCATTAAAGCGGGTCTGTTGTTTATTAATAACTCAGCCATTGTGGAAGTCAGAGGGTTCAAGTCTGCCTTTGATCTCTCTCTCTCTCTTTTTCTCTCTCTCCTTCCCTCTCTCTTTCTCTCTCTGTGTGTCTCTTGCACATCCACACGCAGAGAGAATCTTAAAAAATAAAAATCCCTGAACATCCAGCAAAAAAATACTACCCCGTTCCAGCAACTGCTAATATTTTCCTTCCCCGGGCAGCGGGCCCGCCGTCCAGCAACTTGTGCACAGAAAGCCGTGTCCCTGAATAGAACCAACCGTCAGCCGCCCTTCCCCCCCAGAGACACAGCGCTTTGGGGGTTATTCCCTCTAACGCCCCGCGAGCCCCCTTGGAAAAACGACAGGGTTAATAGAAAAGGACATTGTTTGGCATCCCGCGTTTAACATGCATGTGAAAACAATGACCGCAGAAACCTCTCGCTGTGATGTGTTCGGGCTGTATATTTTAGTTTATCTCATTCAATAGGATCGAATAAACCGACACGATTATTTATTTTCTCCGGTCCGTCTGGCTTGGGGGATCCGCTCTTCATTAACGTGCACTGTTTATTTGCCTTGCGAGGGAAATCCAGGATAATTTCTCACTTCTCTTTGTCCCGACGGGTATGGCTCGCTGACCCGAGTCACTAAGGGGTGGGGCCAGGCCGGCGCTCGGACTCAATGAATGGGGAGTTCGGAGGTCTAATCTAGGTGTTTATTACCCTCGTCAGAAAGCACGGACTATACCAAACGGTTCGATTCCATGCTCCTGTTGAATGCAGGCAACTTTCTGGTTTTATCTTCCTACTCAATGCTCTCATTTTAATGTCCTTTGGAGGATAAAGATCGTTTATTTTTATTTTATTTTTTTTAGCTGATTACTTTTAACATAGGAGTATTCGCAGAATTTAGTAACCCCAAGTAAATATCGGGGGGATCGGGGCTTCTCAATGTTGGCACGCCTGATGCTTGGAGCTGGATAATTCTTTGAGGCATATGGGAGGGGCTCGGCCGTGGGTGTTTTGGGGTGTTTAGCCAAATCCCCAGCCTTGCCCACCAAATGCCCACAGCACCCCTCCACTCCCAATCAGAACAATAAAAAATGTCAGATGCATCCTGGGTGCGGGCAGTATATGTGTGTGTGTGTGTGTGTGTGTGTGTGTGTGTAAGTGTAATCACCACAGTGCTAATCACAAGTGCCTGATTCGTTAGAATGAAAGAGGGAGAGGAAAGAGAGAAAATGAAACGTTTTGTCTCTTCCTTTTTACGTCTGTCCAAGCCTCCCCAGATTTTAAACTGTCCATCATTTAACACCTCCTCCGGTTAAGGATGTTACTCTCGCTAAATCTCTCAAGGCCCGTGCGTGGGTCTTTCTGAATAGAGGTGCCTTGAACTTCAAATGGATTGTCCAAAAAGGACCCAGAAACCCACCACCAATCCCCACCGGGTAAACGATCCGTAAACCTTAAAGCCTCACTCCACTTTGAGCCTTAAACTAACAGCATGTGAGAAGATCAATATGAATAAATTCAAAACGAATCGGACCCCTTCTCTAACTGTTGACACAGTATTATTTATATCCCCCAAATACCTTTCTTGACTAAAATTCACCCGAGAAAACTGGCA
>PVJN01063655.1:0-10701 GCA_004026805.1 Lasiurus borealis
CATCCACCTCTCCCAGCATCCAGCCTCCCAGCATCCACCTCTCCCAGCATCCACCTCTCCCAGCATCATCCAGCCCTTCCAGCATCCACCTCACCCAGCATCCACCTCTCCCAGCATCCAGCCTCCCAGCAGGCTCAAGGGAAGGCGGGTGGTCCATCATGTCCCAGAAGGCTCAGGCCAAACCATCTCCCGCCCCTCCCTGTCCTGGGCCCTCCGCAGGCTGCCGCTGAGCCCGTGCGCGTGAGGCCCGGTCTTCGAGTGCGTTCCTCCCACTGCAGAGCCTGAGGCACGGGTTTGAGGGCAGGTTGCTTATTTGGGAAAGAATCTCAAAAAACTGGGGTGAAGAAGCGGGGGCCTGGCGGGGAGTCAGGAAGGTGTCTCCCCTGGCTTTTACTGCAGCAGCCAAGGCCCAACCCACCGGACCCTGTCCGCCACGGTGCGGCCTTGCTCCAGGATGGACCTGAGGCATGCGTCCCGTCCCCGACGGGCGACACACTATTCCTTCTCCATCGCCAAGGACCAATTTCATGGCCCAGAATCCACCGGCTTAAAACAACCAACAGCCGAAACCGGTGTGGCTCAGTGGATAGAGTGTCAGCCTACGGACTGAAGGGTCCCAGGTTCGATTCCGGTCAAGGGCATGTACATTGGTTGCGGGCACATCCCCAGTGTGGGGCGTGCAGGAGGCGGCTGATCGATTTCTATCTCTCATCGATGTTTCTAATAATTTTCTATCCCTCTCCCTTCCTCTCTGTGAAAAATCAATAAAATATATATATATTTTTTAAAAAGAACTCAATGGCCAAAAAAGCTCCAACTAAAAGCGTCTCCAGTGCTGTCTTCTCCAGGCTTGCCCTGACCAGGGCGGGCATTCTTTCCTTCGGCTCCTGCCCCAGGTTTGTCCCCAACAGCCGGTCCTCAGAGAGGTCAGACCCACCGTTCATAACCCACCATTGACCCGTTAGGTGCCGAGGCAAGGCTGAGATGACTCAGGTGAAATTCTTTTTTTTCTTTTTAGATATATTTTATTGATTTTTCACAGAGAGGAAGGGAGAGGGATAGAAAGTCAGAAACATGGATGAGACAGAGATATCGATCAGCCGCCTCCTGCACGCCCCACTGTGGAGATGTGCCCGCAAGCAAGGTACATGCCCCTGACTGGAATGGAACCTGGGACCTTTCAGTCCGCAGGCCGACGCTCTATCCACTGAGCCAAACTGGTCTCAGCTCGGGTAAAACTCTTCCTGTTCCAGTTCAGGGAAGGAAACAGACTGGAAGGCCCGTCAGCAGGCAGATTTACCATCATTAGCGGCAATTAAGGTAAAGTGTTAATGACTCTGTTTACCTGGGTGAGAAAGCGCTCAGGGGGCCCGTGCTGGGGGCCAGGAGACCTCCTCCCGAGACCCAGGGCCTTGCCTCCAGCCTCGGGGCCTGGCGGAGGTTCTGGAGGTTCTGTCTCCGCCTCTCCTGGCACAGGCAGGGTGCGGCCTCTCCCCTCAGGCAGCGGGGGACGCAAAGGCTCCGGGACAGGCAGGGGCTGAGCGCCCCCAGTCCCCGCTCTGAAACCCCCACTCTCTCAGCTGCCTCGCTGGCCTGAGAGCTGCTGGTATGGCCGGAAGGAGTGGAGGAGCAGGAGGGCAGGGGGGAGTCAGAGAGCCGGGGAGGGCGAAGGTTCCTCTCCTCTGCAGCTTCCTCTGGTCCAGTGCTTCTCCACCTTCCTCAGGCCGAGACCCTTGCATCCAGTTCCTCATGGGGTGGTGACCCCCAACCATGAAATGTTGCTACCGTGACGCATCGTGATGTAAATATCTGCATTTTCCGATGGTCTTAGGCGACCCCTGTGAAAGGGCCGTTTGACCCCCAGAGGGGTCGCGACCCACAAGTTGAGAACCGCTGCTCTAGTCGGACAGGGGACAGGTGAGCCGGAGAAAACGATCACACTGCGTGCACACATCGCAAGCACCAGAGAGGCGGGCCCCCACGTGCAGGGGCGTTCCGAGGAAGAAAGGGGGATGGAGGCCTAGGACATCCTGAGCTTGGGGGTGAGTTCCTGCATCTTGGGGTCTCCAAAGGGTCACTGCAGGGCGACCGGAAGTGAGCGGATGTTCAGCAATGGCAAGCTTTGCCTGCCGTGTAGGTGGGGTGAAAGGTCAGGGCTGATAATCTCTTGTTGCGGACCAGCCCCTCCTATTCAAGTTCTCCCAGGTGGTGCAAAATGGGGGGCAGACGTTTCTCTTGAGCCTTTGGCTCCAAACAAATCCCTGTTCCCGAAGCACATCTTGGGGTGGCTTGTTCTGCACCCCGAGACCAGGCCCATAGCTAAGGATGCATGCACACTCCTTAATTAACTAGCTGAAATCTGACAATCTTTCTGGGGAGACCTTATTAGCTCCGTTTTACGGGCGAGGAAACGGAGGACAGGGAGTGTGGAATCGTTTGCACGAGGCAACAGCCCTTATTCCTGCCGCAAATCTCCACGATGGTCCGTTCCAGCCGACAGCCTGGAGGGTCACCCAGCTCAGCCCTCGGCCGCCCCTCCCTCCGCCTCCAGAGCCAGGCTCCTCCTGAGGCCTGGGGTGGCAGGATAGGGATCGAACCCCCGGCTCTGGGCGTGATGGGACCTGCCTGCCTGCCTGCCCTGGTGGGGCTCGTCCCGCTGAAATGGCTCTTCCTCTTGCGGCTTCCAGGCTGGGAAAGGGCAGGGCTGTGGCATTCCTGAGCCAGGCCCGGAGGAGGCGGGAGATAATTAGGGGGTAGGGATCAGTGGGGAATTGAAGCAATTACCCAGCTAATTGAGGCCCAGTGGCCCACTTTCTCTGCACATCTGGGTGCCAGGCTCGGCGAGCTGTCAGCCCGAGCCAGCCTCCGGTCACGGTGGCTGAGCAGCCCCAGAGGCAGGGGGTCTGCGAACCCCACGTTCTGGCTGCAGGCCCTCTTCCGTCCTCCTCGGAGCCAGGGGGAGGCTGCTGCCCTCGGGGTTCCTGGAGAGAGAGGTGGCTTTCCTGGGAGGACACCGGCCGACATCCCTTCTACCCACGTCCGTCCGGCATCCTGCCGGCTCACCCCGTGATCCCATCCACACAGGGAGAAACCGAGGCCTGGGCAGCGGGAGCAGGTCGCTCAGAGTTACCCCCACACCCACAAACCCGGATGGCCTGGAAGAGCCTGGATCTCTGGGTTTCTGGCTCTTTCAGGTTACAGTGGCACCTCGAGATACGAGTTTCATTTGTTCCGTAACCTTGAGGCGTGGGAAACTATGAGACGCCCGAGTCGCGGTAAACGGGTGGGTCGTGTGCAGCCGGCCGATCCGCGCGATGACTCCTATCTCAAATGTTGCTCGTGTTTCAAAGCAAAAATCGCTCGCTCGACGGCTCGTATCCCAAAAATCTCGTATGTTAGGGCACTCGTATCTCCAGGTACCACTGTATTTCTTTTTCTTTTTTTTTTTTGCATCCACATCCCCGCTCTCCCCGGGAACGGGAGTTGGGACACATGTCTCCCCCCCCCCCCCTTCCCCCCCCGCCCCCCCCCCCATCCCGCAGCCCCCACCCACGGAGCCAAACCTCTCCCTGGCCACCCCCGGAACGAATGCGGGGGTCAGCGTCCCGGGAGCCGGATTCTCCGCGCTGCCCAGGGCCCGGCCTGGCCTGCGTTGTGTACACAAAGGCGGCCCGAGCAGGCACATGTGTTCCAGAGGCTTCCACCCCCCTCCCTTGCCCCTCCCCGGACCCCTCTCCAGGGACCCAGGGGGCAGTTCTGCTAAGATAATTATCTCCAACTGGGCTTTTGTTCCGTCCTCGGGGGAGACCAGCGCCCCGTTTGGAATAATAAGGCCGCGCGATGGCGGGCTCGCCGGGAGAGGTTTTTGCAGCCAGCAGCCCGCCGCCTATGGCTTTCACATATGCCGCTCATTAAGGTTTATAAGACCTTTTGGTCTTCGCCATAAAGCTTGTTTTTCTAAAGGTTAAAGCCGGCCTGCCCCGGTGACTGCCAGCGCCCCGCTCCCCTCTTCGGATGGGACAGAAACCCTGGGAAGTGTTGAAAGGGAATCAAAGACGCGAGGGGGGGGGGTCCCTCCAGGGGAGGAAGGATTGGAGACCCCAAGAAGGGACCGGCCAGCCAGCCGGGGCAGGCGCAGGCCCAGGACAAGTCCTGCCTCTCCCCCTTCCCCCCTGGCGCTGCTTATGCAGAGACCTCCACAAACCTGGTCTCTGTGTCGGTGACCAGCAACCTGGCACATTTCAGGAACCCAGGCCTGGGCCCAGCCCCCCACATTCTGATAGAGTTGGTTGGAGGTGGGGCCCCAGCCCCAGGGGAGACAGACAATGCACTCTCGAGTCCCTGAGGCTGCCCGGCAGGCCGGGGCCAGGAACCATCTTCCCATTCTAGGAGGAAAACAAGGCCTGAGGCACGGCAGGCCTGCACCTGGCTGGGTTGGGACTTGACCCTGGCACTCCTGACACGCTCCATCCCCCTCCCCTCTTCCTGGAGATGACTAGAGTTTTCGGAGCCCCAGGGCTCTGTCAACGGGCTCCTTCAACCCCTCCTCCGCACCCCAGAAGCCAGTGTTCTGAAGGAGGGCCGTTTTACAGAGAGGAAACCGAGGCTCAGAGGCGGTCAGTGCCTTGCCTTCTTCTGTCCCCCAAATGCAGAGGGTCTGATTGCACAGGGCCTGCCAGACAGGTGGTTGGGGCCACGGCCACCCGGCCATTAGGGTCCCACCTGGGGCCAGTGTGACCTCTCATTCTTTTTTTTTTTTTTAAAGATACAGTGGTACCTCAAGATACGAGTGCCCTAACATAGGAGATTTTTGAGATACGAGCCGTCAAGCGAGCGAGTTTTGCTTTGAAATACGAGCAACAGTTGAGATAGGAGTCATCGGGTGGATCGGCCGGCTGCACACGACCCACCAGTTTACGGCGACTCGAGCGTCTCCTAGTTTCCCACGCCTCAAGGTTACGGAACGAATTAAACTCGCATCTCGAGGTACCACTGTATTTTATTGTTTTTTTACAGAGAGGAAGGGAAAGAGAGAGTTAGAAACATCGATGAGAGAGATATCGATCAGTCACCTCCTGCACAGCCCCTCCCTACTGGGGATGTGCCCGAAACCAAGGTCCATGCCCTTGACCGGAATGGAACCTGGGACCTTTCAGTCCGCAGGCCCAAGGCTCTATCCACTGAGCCAGACCGGTTTGGCTCATTCTTGCATTTAAAGGAGTCTGCGAGGTCCTTCTGCAGAAAGAGGAAGCAGATGGCCGTTTGCCGGCCACCTACTATGTGCCAGACCTGAAGCTGGCTGCTGTTGCCTACGTTTTAAAAATGCGTCTCCCTTCCCATTTCAAAGGAGAAGCGGCTGAGGCCTCCAATGGTCCAGTGACCGGCTCCATCCAGATCCCAGCGCTTGTAAGTGTCGAGCTGAAACTTCCCACACTGCCTTCCCAGCGCTCCTCAAAAGGGCAGGTGTGAGCTGCCCAGACGCAGGGGAGAGAGTTTCGGGCAAATCTGCACACAACAAAGGTCATTAAAAAGGGAGAAGGGGTTTTACGGTGGCCGTGGCTGGCTTTCATTGTTTTTGAAGTCCCCGTTAATGCGGTGCCGGGCGTTTTAATCAATGGGGCTGAAGCCTGCTAGTTACGAACACAGCGAGAGTGTGCTTTTTTTTTTTTTTTGCTTTTGCTATTAATTAAGAACATCGTTCTTTTTCAAACGTTCTTGGATCAAACCCCTCTTGCCGCCTAGTTTCCTTTAAACGTGGACGTGAAGGCGAGGAAACGTGGGGAACCTTCACAGGGAGGGTGCCCCCGGGTTGGGAGTCAGGACGGACCAGGTCGGATCTGGGCCCTGCCCCTCCCCGCCCCTCGGCGTGAACTTGGACTCCCATGAGCTTCGGTTTCTTCCCGATGATCTGCATCCCAGCATCGTGTCAGGGAGGTTATGAGGATGAAAACGAGAGAAATCGAGATAAAACGTTCAAAACTACAATTAATATGCAAATAAGATGGTTTGCTGCTGAGTGTGACTATTTTCTAAAACATACATTTTATTGATTTTTTACAGAGAGGAAGGGAGAGGGACAGAGAGCTAGAAACATTGATGAGAGAGAAAGACATCGATCAGCTGCTTCCTGCACGCCCCACACTGGAGATGTGCCCACAACCAAGGTACATGCCCTTGTCGGGAATCAAACCTGGGACCCTTCAGTCTGCAGGCCGACGCTCTATCCACTGAGCCACACCAGTTACGGCTGAGTATGACTATTAAAATATACCAACTATTCACAACCAGAGGTGTGAAATATGCACTGTTCCTCTCATCTAGACAAAAGCTACCAGCAACCATTGAGGGCAACACCTATTTACTCCGTGTCCTTTGAGGTGCGGGGAAATCACTTGCTGGGAGCTGGAGAATCATTCATTCACTCATCCATTCATTCCATGACTGGGCACCTCTTCATGCCAGGCCTCAGGCTAAGGTTGGCGCTGAGATGAAGCAAACTCAGAAGGAGACCAACGGTTGTGCACTTACAGAGAAGCTGAGAAGGTGAGGACAGAGCAGAGGGAAGAAGGAATCTCCACGGAGCCCAGAGAAGTGGGGTAGCTGAGTATACCTGATCAGAACTCTGGGATTTGGACCGATCAAGTCTGTGCTCTTCTCCTACACCAGGGTCTCCCATATCATGTCCCCTGAACCTTCTCAGAGAGGACTACGCACGAGAGCCTCAGGGACAGGCCTCTCATCTGCAGGGTGTAAACACGACAGGGGTCCTTTGGGTGGCAGAAGGGTTTGGCTGGCTGGTCTACCTTCGGCTGCCCCGAGCAACCTCAGAGAAAACTTCCCCAAAGGATCCTCTCCGGTCATGGTCTCTCACCCATCCATCCATTCATCTCGCATTCACTTCTTCCCCCAGTTGGCACTGACCCACATATGTCTGACCAGCTGCCATCCATCAACAGACCGGACTCGGCAGAACCTATACCTGGAACTCACCTGCATTCATCCCAGAAATGCTTATTGAAGTCTCTGTGTGAACCAGCACAGTCCCAGGGCTCAAGGCCTTTCTGACAGACTTCTTTAAAAAACCTGCACAAATTCAATGCGGTCCTTTCCTTTTTTTCTGGTCACCTAATCAGAAAAAAAAAATGTAATTTATCCTCTTGGTAAATACCGTGCTTCATTACATGGATCTATAATATCCTGCACTGCCTAATCTTTGCATGTAGAATATAAAATCCAGATTAACTTAACTTTTAGGGCCAGAGGAATGAGAGAACACCTCCCATTTTACCCACAGTGAGTGGCACATGGAGAGCAGGGACCCTGTCACTCAGTTTGCATCTCAGACGCCCACACGCTGCAGGAAGCTCGGGACCGCTCGTTAGCCGAGTGGATTCTCGGTCTGGGGCTCCCTGCTGGCCCGAAGGCAGTGAGTGGCAAGACCGCCTCCCCTCTCACCCACGCCTCTCCTGTCTCAGGTGAGAAAGCTAGCAATGCCTGGGCAGGCTTCAGCCAGAGACCTATTTGGCTCAGTGGATAGAGTGTCGGCCCGCGGACTAAAAGGTCCCAGGTTCAATTCCGGCTCGGGGCACATCTCCACAGTGTGGTGTGCAGGAGGCGGCTGATCGAAGTCTCTCTCTCATCAATATTTCTGACTTTCTATCTCTCTCCCTTCCTCTCTGTAAGAAATCAATAAAATATATTTTTAAAAAAAGAACAAGAAAGCCATGTGGCAGGACCCCGCAAATGGCAAGCCCCGGAGCTATGTGATGGCCATTGGGGGTCATACATGTGCCAAGGGCCGCAGGAGAGCCAGCTGAGGAGACACGCATGGGCTGAGTGAGGGGACTCTGGGAAGGAGGCTGGGAGAGATGCGGTATTTAGAACCTAATGATGAGTCAGTCTACATTGGCCTGTATGCAGGAAACAATAAAATACAGTGGTACCTCGAGATACGAGTTTAATTCGTTCCGTAACCTTGAGGCGTGGAAAACGATGAGACGCTCGAGTCCAGGTAAACTGGTGGGTCGTGTGCAGCCGGCCGATCCGCGCGATGACTCCTGACTCAACTGTTGTTCGTATTTCAAAGCAAAAATCGCTCGTTCGACGGCTCGTATCTCAAAAACCTCGTATGTTAGGGCGCTCGTATCTCGAGGTACCGCTGTATTTAGAACCTAAATGATGAGTCAGTCCGTGAGGGATCGGGGTGTGCATTGGTTTGTTTGCAGGAAAAAAAAATAAAATAATGGCCCAAGAAGAGAGAGTGGCCACTCGCCCTGGGAATAAGAATTCGGGTTGAAACACACGCCTTTCTTGGGGTCTTGGTGCAGGCTTGGGACCAAACTGTTGAGAGTTAACGCACCTCGGGGGGCCCTGGCAAGGCCCAGGACACTCCTTGGTGCCTGATCCCGTTTCACGAGGATCCGGAGGGAGATTCAAACCACCGTCCTGCCGTTACTCGGGTCCTGAAATCCAGGAATCCGGGAGGGCGCGGGTCAGAGGGTTTCCCATTATTAAAGTGTCCAGAATGACAGAGAGATCCAACGCCCGCCGCCTGACCTCCACCTCCGCCTCCGTCCCCTCCCGCCCCGGCCGCCCCGGGCTTGTTCAAATAAACAGGCCTGGGTCCCCGGCGGAGCGGCGGCCCAGCCAGAGCGGGGACCCTAATTGTGGGTTAATGAGGCCCCGGCGGGCGCTGAGCGGCTGTTTACTGAAGCAGTTTCAGGCTGCTCCCTCCGGCCAGAGCCGGCCGGCCCGGGCTCGCCTGGTCAGGATAAATGTCATCTCGGACACCGGGAGAGAGATCTGGCCGGCCCTCTGCTTCCCGGTGTCGCCCCACTGTGCGACAGGAGCCGAGAAATAAAAAGAAGGACGGCCGAGACCGGTGTGGCTCAGTGGATAGAGCGTCGGCCTATGGACTGAAATGTCCCAGGTTCGATTCCAGTCAAGGGCATGTACCTTGCTTGCAGGCACATCTCCAATGTGGGACTTGCAGGAGGCGGCTGATTGATGTCTCTCTCTCTCATTGATGTTTCTGACTTTCTATTCCTCTCCCTTCCTCTCTGTGAAAAATGAATAAAATATATTAAAAAATAAAAAAAAGAAGGATGTTGTGGGCCTTGTGTCTCGGGCCCAGTGGGGCAGCCAGTAAAGAGGGGGCAGCACCCTGAGAGACTGGAGCCTGGAATGCTCTGGGGGTCCCCGGGAGGCCCCCAGCTCAGCTTCCTCAGGGTCAAAGAGGAAGCTGGTCCAGGATGGCTTCCTGGAGGAAGCCTCCAATGCAGCTGGTCAGGAGCCAACTCGGTCCTAAACCCGGAAGCGCGAGCTCCTTCCCGCAGCGTGGGGCCACCGCAGACTGTCCCCGGACTCGCCATGGGTCCCGCTACGGAGGGAGGACCGCACGGCGCAGAGGCCACTTGGAAAGCTCTTGGCCAGAGGATGACCAGGAAGCGTACTTCGTGTGTGAGTGGCTGGCCCCTCGCGATGCTGCTGCTGCGGACCCGGCCAGCCCCAGCACCTGGAGGGCTTGGCACACGCCCCCAACACGCGTGCTTTTATTTATTTATTTTTAAAATATATTTTATCGATCTTTTACAGAGAGGAAGGGAGATAGTTAGAAACATCGATGAGAGAAACATTGGTCAGCTGCCCCATGCATTTACCCCACCCAGTGGGGATGTGCCTGCAACCAAGGTACAAGCCCTTGACCGGAATGGAACCTGAGACCCTTCAGTCTGCAGGCCGACGCTCTATCCACTGAGCCACACTGGTTTCGGCTGCATGCGTGCTTTTAGCCTCCACTCCCAGGGCATGGCCTCCTGCAGGAAAGGGGCGGGGAGCTGATGTCTCTGAACAGTATCTTTATTTATTTATAATATATTTCACTGATTTTTTTTTACAGAGAGGAAGGGAGAGGGATAGAGGGTTAGAAACATCGATGAGAGAAACATCGATCAGCCGCCTCCTGCACACCCCCTACAGGGAATGTCCCCGCAATCAGGATACATGCCTTTGATCGGAATCAAACCCGGGACCTTTCCGTCCGCAGGCCGACGCTCTATCCATTGAGCCACACCGGCCAGGGCTCTCCATTCCTATTTTGACGGACCCGTCCTCACCGCAGCTGGCCAGAGGGGGAAACGGAGGCATGAGGAGGCAGCGGTCAGCCAGGGTCACACAGCGGTGAAGCCAGAACTTCACGGGCGTGATCTCGACTCCCTCGCCAGTGACTTACTGAGTGCGAACTCCCCGGCAGGCGCGGCTCCCGAGCCGGAGAGAGAGAGAGAGAGATCTGGGAGTCATCAGGGCCCCCGGCCCGGCGGTGATGAGATTCCAGGCAGGGAGACAGACCGTGAACACGCTGATACATACATCATGTAACATCTGTAAGACCTGTCCGCCGCCGAGCGCGCAGTCACGAGCATCTGGCCCTGCCGATCCTCCCCCCACACCCCCACCATCCTCCACCCCGATCCTCTTCATTTCCAGGGGTCCCGACCGGCAGACTTAATCGCCCGCCGCCTACCCACACGCCCTCCATAAACCCCAACTGCCCCTTGGGGGGTTTGTGCCAGCCCCTCGGCGGTCCACGGTCGCGGCATCAAAGACGAACTCTGTTCTCCGTGCCCGGGGCCTGCGGGGCAGCTGTCCTCGGCAGGCCTGGAATTCACCCCTCCCCCCCCCACATCCCCCCGAAACAAGTTG
>PVJN01063656.1:0-10701 GCA_004026805.1 Lasiurus borealis
GATAAGGACAGAGAAATAGAGATTATTTGACTATATCTTCTTAATGGTGGAGCTAAGCTGTGAATCCAGCCCTGTCAGACTTTCCAAAAAGACTCTTAACAATCATTTGATCCTGCCTCCCAGTAAATAAAGGGCTTTGTGGGAGTGCCTATTGCTCTGAGACTTGGGGTAAGGAAATGGAGAGAACAAGAAGATAAAAGTCATACAAATCTGAAAGACCAGGGTACTGAGCGAGAGTTTTTTCTCTTCCTTACTCATCTAAGGAAGCATCAAAAAAATGTTCAGTTCACAGTTGGGGTTTAAAATGGACTCCCACTACAGCTCTCTTTCAACCTATAAGGATCAGATCCTGAGTCCCAGATGAACAAGGATTTTATCTGACTAGAAATAGCCAAGGCCCAAGTTCTCCTTCTCTGGATAATCTAGCAGGTTTCAAGAAACACAGAAGGAGAGCCAGAAACTATTCTGTGAAAGAGAGCTGTTCTTTCACACCAAGTTTTCTTTTGCTTTTGCTTCCTAAGTAACACTTCTCTGCTCACATTTCACTGTGTCCAATTTTATCTTCTAGAGGTGTATGTAGTTTGAAAGCATGAAAGCCAAAGAGCTGATGGTGTAGCTTTCAGTCAGTCTGAAAGCTTGAGAACCAGGAATACCAAGTGCAGGACACTGCTTGCTATTCCCTACATATAGTTGACGCTCTGTCAAAATTTCTCCCCTTGGCTTCTCATTCTGCACTTAGATTGTATAGTTTCAACTAAATAGTCTTTTAAGTTTTTCAGTCTTATTTTCTAAAGTGGCTAATTTTTGCTACTAACCGAATTAGGCATGTTTTTCATTTCTGATATTTTTGTTTTTAGAAATTCCATTTTATTTATTTCTATAAATCTTCACCAGAGGATATTTTCTGCAGAGAGAAGAAAGGAGGGAAGGAGGAATGGAAGAAGGGAGGGTAGGAGGGAGGGAGGGAGGAAAGGAGGGAGGGAAGGAGAAACATCGACATGCAAGAGACACACTGACAGGGTGCCTCCTGCCCATGCCTCAAATGGGGCCTTGGATCAAACCTGCAATCCAGGTAGGTATCCTTGACTGGAATCAAACCCACGATCCTTCGGTGGGTGAGCCTATGCTTCAACCACTGGGCTGCATCACCCAGAGCTGACTAATTTTTTATAACTTCCACTTCTTTCCTTAAATTTATATGTACCTTTAAATCTTGAACCTATTGTGTATATGTGGGTATGTGAGTATGTTTAAAGCATTTACCTGCTAATTCTGTCACCTATGTCACTGGGGTAACTTTTTTATGGACTGATTATATTCCTTGTTATGGATCACACTGTCCATAACAGCTTCTTGTCACATCTAGTAAATTTTTAACATTAAATACTGTGAATGCTAGATTGCTGAATGTCGCTATTTTGTTGAATTTCTTTAAAGAAAGTTGATTTTTGTTATGGCAAACAGTTCAGTTTCTTTTCTAATTTTAAAGCGTGTAGGTCTACTCTTTTCTTAAATTTCTTTATTGATTAAGGTATTATATATGTGTCCTTATTTACCCATTTCCCCCAACACCCCCACTCATGCCCTCACACCCCTGTTGTCTGTGTCCATTGGTTATGCAGGTCTACTATTTTATTTATTTTTTATTTTTTTGATTAAATCTTTATTATTCAGATTATTACATTTGTTTCTCTTTTTTCCCCTCCAAAGCACCCCTCCACCTGGTTCCCACCCTTCCCTCTGCCCTTACCTCTCTCCCTTTGACCTCATCCATAGGTGTATGATTTTTGTCCAGTCTCTCCCTGTACATCCCTCCCTCCTTTCCCCCTGAGAATTTTCAGTCCACTACGTTTCTGTGCTCCTGATTCTATTATATTCACCAGTTTATTCTGTTGATCAAATTTTTAATTCACTTAATTTTCAGATTCACTTGTTGATAGATATGTATTTGTTGTTCATAATTTTTTGGCTTTTACCTTTTTCTTCTTCCTCTTCTAAAAGAGTACCTTTCAGCATTTCATATAATATTGGTTTGGAGTTGATGAACTCCTTTAGCTTTTTCTTCCCTGTGAAGCTCTTTATCTGCCCTTCGATTCTGAATGATAGCTTTGCTGGATAGAGTATTCTTGGTTGTAGGTTCTTGCTATTCATCACACTAAATATTTCTTGCCATTCCCGTCTGGCCTGCATCTTTTCTGTTGAGAAATCAGCTGACAGTTGTATGGGTGCTCCCTTGTAGGTAATGAACTGTTTTTCTCTTGCTGCTTTTAATATTCTCTCTTTGTCTTTTGCTCTTGGTATTTTAATTATAATGTGTCTTGGTGTGGTCTTCTTTGGATTCCTTTTATATGGGGTTCTGTGTGCTTCCTGGACTTGTAAGTCTATTTCTTTTACCAGATGTGGGAAGTTTTCAGTCATTATTTCTTTAAATAGGTTTTCAGTATCTTGCTCTCTCTCTTCTTCCGGCACCCCCACAATTCTGATATTGGTACGCTTGAAGCTGTCCCAGAGGCTCCTTACACTATCTTCACATTTTTGGATTCTCTTCTCTTCTTGCTTTTCCAGTTGAATGTTTTCTGCTTCTTTATATTTCAAACTTTTGACTTGATTCTTGCCTTCCTCTAGTCTGCTGTTAGGACTCTGTATAATATTTTTTATTTCAGTCAGTGTCTCTAGTTGGTCTTTTTTCATCTCCTCTTGGGTCTCACTAACTTTATCCAACTTTTCTAGCATATTCTTGAAAAACCATATAAGCGTGGTTTTGAACTCTATATCCAGTCATTTTTTTTTTTTCTCCATGCCTTTTGTTTGTGACCCCTTCCCTTGTCTCGGCATTTTCACTATGCTGGGAGAACTTCTGTGTTCGATCAGCCTTATGATACCAGACTTGTAAAACTGAAGAAGCCTCTGTTGAGCTTGGGATGGGTGGAGTCTCAGGGATTAAGGGACCACCTTGCCTTCCAGTCAGCCCCGCCCTCCATGGCCCCTGAGTCTCACGTGACTGGGTAATCGCTGGAGCGGTCCTTGTCCGCGCACGCCCACAGTGCTTCAAGACCACTGCCTTTCAGGCTCCCCTGTGCTCCAGTACCACACGAGTCTAGGTCCCCAGGGTTTCACCTGAAACAGGGGCTTAGTGGAGTCAGAAGTGGCACAGTCGGGAGGGTCTGCCTCCCGCCCACTCACAAAAGCCAGTGGCACAATCAGCAATCTGTCCTCTGCGCAGCGCTGTGCGAGCCAACAGACCTCTGATATTTTGCAACTCCCCTAAATTTCTGTGCACCTCTCCCTTTTCACAGTCCAAATTCCCCCCATATGAGTTTTGGCTGGATCTGGGGTTTAGTGTCGTAAGATAAGGGGTTCAATGCCGTTGAGAGTCTCCGTTTCCCTCCCGCCAGAGAAAACCAGCTAGGTACTCCAGCACCTGCTCTCTCAGAGCGCAGCTCTGTACCTCAGCTTTTTGCAGCTCCTCTGCTTTTCTGTGAGCCCCTCTCTTTCTTTCTAGCTGTAGAACTTCCACTCAGCCAGCTTTCCTGTGGTTCTCGATGATGTCCGTTCTGTCTTTTAGTTGTAGTTTTGAAATTGTTGTGCGAGACAGCAGTGTAGGTGTTTACCTATGCCACCATCTTGGATTCTCTCTCAGGTCTACTCTTTTATGGCGCAATTAGAATGATCTAGTATCTATGGTTACTTTAGACTACTACAAATGTAGCTTTAGACTAACTACTAGGTATTCTTCTAGTGTTTCTACTAAATGCTTCAGAAATTCAGTAGGGATTTTCCCTTCTTACAGGTTAGATTTTTAACATTTCCCTGCCTTGTGTGGCTTCTGGAAAAGGTGCTCAGCTTCTGTACCCTAGCATTTATTTTTTGCCTGATATCAAGAATCTTTCCTATACATGAACAACTTAGTATTTAGCTAAAGCCTCAAGGGATCCCAATGCAAATATCTAGTGCTATTCTTCAAATTACCTTCCTCATCTCAAAACTATTTCCTTACAAAGATCAGCAACTTATTCCATACATGTCAATCTTTTTCTTCTTTTTTTAAAAATATATTTTTATAGACTTCAGAGAGGTAAGGAGAGGGAGACAGAGAAACACCAATGATGAAAGAGAATCACTGATCGGCTGCTGATTGCATGCCCCCTACTGGGAATTGAGCCCACAATCCGGGCATGTGCCCTTGATTAGGACTGAACCCGGGACTCTTCAGTCCACAGGCCAATGCTCTATCCACTGAGCCAAACCAGCTAGAGCCAGTCTTTGTCTTCTTAACTCAACAATACTCTCTTGCTGTCATTGGGTTACTTTGGGTACCCTCCCTGTACCACAGTTTTCGAAGTACCTGTAGGCAAATTGCTGGGGCAATGTTTCATGTGTTTCCCTGTTTTCAGAGATCACTGTCCTGCACTTCCTGCTATCCAGTACCTAAAAAAGTATTCCATTTATTTTGTCTGGCATTTCAAGTATTTATGGTCAAGAGTGTCTGGTACCAATTATTATAAATGGTCAGCAGAGAGCATCTCACCTTTATTTTGGAAAGATATTTTCTGTTGGATACTGAATTGTATATTGACAGTTTTCTCTTACTATGGGATTTTAAAAGTTTCATTCTATTGTCCCCTGGCCTCCATTATTTCCATGAGAAATCTGCCATCATTCTTAATGTTTTGCCTTGAATGTGTTCAAACTAGAAAAAACTATAATAACCACTTAAGGAAATTCTTCTGGTCAATTATTTTATATGCCCTCATCTTAATTTCCATTATCAGCTTGGCCAACATTGTGCATTATTTTTTAAAAATGTCTTTCTAACTAAAATTCAGAATAAAGGATCAAGGATATAGCCAACTTATTAGTATATTACAAGACAATGCCACCACAGTAGATACCATAACTTATATGTTCTAGTTCCATAGACCAAAACAGTGTCAGAAATAAATAAATAAATAAATAAATAAATAAATAAATAAAGGTATACAGAGAAATGCAGGTATGTGTTTTAATGAAAACCAACATATATAGTAAATATAAATCCCTAGACGACTTTAACTTTTGTCTTGGTTTCATCACCTGTAAAATATATTGTTATAATGGCTAAGTATATATAATTCCTATGTAGAATATCCTACCTTATAATTCCATAGTTATCTGGTTTACATTAAGTACTCAGAAAAAGTCTTAGTATATCCCTATGGTCCAGAATATGAAAAACTATTAAAAAACATTGCATATATTTGCTTAAAATGTAATTACTTTATGAGTGCATAATATTTGCTAACCATTTATCTCTTTTTTAGTCATATGATTTTCTTCTTTTAAGCCAAAAGAAGAAAATGCAAAAAAACAGAAAGTGTACTTCCTATTCTAAAACAAATCTAGGAGAGTATGCAATTAAGTGCTAAATTGAGCAGAATAAACTCTAAGCAGTATGTGAGTTTAGAAGAAAAGTTTATGAGGCCAAAAGAGTCAGGAAAGGATTCACAAAAATGATAGAACTTCATTACATATTGACAACATCATGGAAATAATTTTAAGTGGCTTATTATTTGAGGTAATATAAAGTCTCTACAAATAGTAACAATCACTACATACAAACCGCCATAGAATAAGACCTCATAATGAGAAATAAAAACTATTCCTTTCTCTTTCCTCAGCTCCTATTGAGGTTAAAGGTTAACTTCATCAAGGTAACTGATTAACACAGAAATGTCTTTGAAGGTATTCAGTTTTTGCCATGCTGGACATTTCACCAGACTATAACCAAGATGCCAAATAATCAGATTCAAATATTAATAAGCAAAAGGTCACAATGAGGTATTCCAGAGTTCTAGTTCCTGTTTTTTTCACCTTATCCAATTCCCTTTCCCTTTCTCCAGTCCTCTCTTACTATATAAATTATAGTCACTGGCTTAGTTTCAAGAAATACCCACTAAACGGTAATTCCAGTTGAAGTGCATTTTAAGTGGAGGCCTCCCAGATGCTAGATCCCAATCTAAGGGTAATCTGTAGAGGTATAAAGTTAAAATAAAAAGGGAGGGGATCAGCTAAAATCTATACCCAATTTTGATATTTAACCACTATTTAAAAGGGGGAAAATAGGAAAAATAAAAATAAACCCTCTCTTTCAAACTTTCCAATAAGTTATTTAATAATGTGACAAAGCAGAACATATTAAAATATTAACCAAAGCTTCCAGGAAAACCTCTATAATCTCAATTGTTTATTCAAGACCTTTACAAACCTCATAAAAAATTAAATGGACTTGGAGAAAACACACCATAGCCATAAGAAAGAGTTTACAAAACACAATGGTACAGACGCCTGCCTGTCTGTCAGCCAGTCGCTTTTAACTTCCACATATAACATATTACCCCGTTCCTAACTGGTCAATACCCTAAATAAGAGCATTTCTCCTCCCAAACACCTCATTAGCCTGAGTTTCTTTTTTGCTATTTTTGAGCTAACATACCCTGTAGGTGCTTTGGTTCATTATTTGCTTCCAAAACAAATGCTTCATTTCAGAATATTTCAAACCTTAGGTTTCTCTGAGCTAAATAATTTAAGATCTTCATTACAAGTGTCTGATTAGCCCTCTAATTAATCTCACTATGGAAGAACAGAGAGATTCATGAACCCTAATGTCTATTTTATGGAAAGAAGTAGTGAAAACAAGATGAGACAGAATGGAAGAGATACACAGAGAAAGGGCAAGGATTTGGTTCATATTAACTTATGTTCAAATCCAGGCCCTATCACTTATGTGACCTTTATGAAAGTTGTTTAATATTGGTTATTCTCAGCTTTCTATTAGTGAAATGAAGATAATGTCAACACTACAGAAATTATAGAATTAATGAGATAATATAATAAAGAACCCTATACAGTATCTGGCAATAGTAGGGGCTCAATGAATGGTAGATACTTTATTATAAAATATTCCTGTCTTTTTGAGTGGTACTGTCTATAGTTCAAGGACATTTTTTAATGAAAATTTATTTACATTCCAGGAAGAATTGAATACTCTACATTTCTTAAAAAATGCTTATAGAAACATTCAATATGAAAATTTTAGGTGTATGGAAGCTGAACTCAACTTCCATACACCTAGAAATCTATTCTGAGTGAATCATGTTGCAGGAAATTGAGCACAAAATATGAATATTTCAGTCAGTCTCAGTTTGCAAGGACAAATAACCTTAAACCATTTTGATTTCAAGAAAATATGGCTTATTCTCCCATTCAGACCTGGTCACCCCTAACTGCCCTCCCCTGCAAGCCTGATTATTCCCAACTGCCCTTCCGAAGGCTTGATTGCCCCCAACAGCTCTCCCTTGCAGGCCTGGGGCTCCCAAACTGCCCTTCCCTGAAGGCCCAGTTGCCCCCAACTTCCCTCCTCTGCTGGCCTGGTCACCCCTAAGTGTCCTCCCCTGCAGGCTTGATTGCTCCCAACTGCCCACCCTTGCAGGCCTGATCCCTCCCTACAGCCCTCCCCTGCTGGCCATGTTGTGGCAGCCATCATTGACCACATGGAGGCAGCCATCTTGTGTGTTGGAGGATTGATGGTCAACTTGCATATTACTCTTTTATTAGATAGGATAAAGGCCAGGTGCATGGGTGGGGGCCTGCTGGTTTGCCCTGAATGGTGTCCTGGATCAGGGTGGGGGTTCCCTTGGGGTCTGGGGTAGCCTGGGCAAGGGGCCTGTGGTGTTTTGCAGGCTGGCCAAGCTCCCTGGTGACCCAAGTGGAAATCCTGGTATCTGGAATTTATCTATCGTCTATAATTGAAACTTTGTAGCTTTGAGCAGAGCCAAGCCTTCTGCTTGCTCTGAGGCTGCAGCTATTTTTGTTGGGATTTATTTATCTTCTATAATTGAAACTTTGTAGCCTTCCTTGAGTGGAGGCCTGGGCTCCACTTCCTCCATTGCTAGGGAAAACCCAAGCCTCCTGCTGCAGCCATTTTGGTTGGGTTAATTTGCATACTTGCTCCTGATTGGCTTGTGGGTGTGGCCTGTGGACATGGCAGAGTGGTGGCTGATTTGCATATTGTTCTTTTCTTAGATAGAATTTTGTCAGCTTCCTCAGTTTTTATTCTTTCCTTTGTCTTTTAACAGGGTAATTTACAATTATTATGCTGTTGACTTGGTTATGTTATTTTGTTTCATTATATATTTTTTTCATTTCTTTTGTTTTAATGCATCTTATATTTTTAGCTTGCACATCCTTAGAATTTTGAACATAAGTCCTTTCATTTTTTCAAAATATTTTTCAACTTATAACTCTCTAAGCTTTGAAATTAAGTATAAAACATTTATTTGTAACATTTAATATGTGGTCTATCACACATTTTTATTTTACCTCTTCTGCTATGTTTTAGCAGTTGGGGATAATCAGGCTTGCAAGGGAGGGCAGTTAGGAGTGACCAGGTCTAAAGGGAGGGCAATTAGGGCCAAACAGGTTGGCAGGGGAGCAGTTAGGCATCAATTAGGCTGGCAAGGGAGTGGTTAGGGGGTGATCAGGCTGGCATGCAGAAGCAGTTAGAGGTAATCAGGAAGGCAGGCAGATAAGCAGTTTGGAGTCAGCAGTCCTAAATTGTGAGAGGGATGTCTGACTGCAGTAGGACATCCCTCAAGGAGTCCCAGATTGGAGAGGGTGCAGGCTGGGCATACCTTCCCCCACTCCCCATGCATACATTTCATGCACTGGGTCTCTAGTAATAAAAAAAAAACATAAAAGGAAAAATGTAAAGGAAGAGGTAATAACATATTAATTGACAGATAAGTTCAAATTCAAGGAGTTATTAAACAAGAGTCATTTCCTAATGACTAAAATAAAGATCTAACTACAATAAGTTGTAATGCAACTTAAACACTGTATCAAATTACATAAGAAAAAATTGCAAAAAAGGGAAAATACCTAAAGAACACAGACAACACAATAACAGTAAGAGATCCTAACAGAATACACTGAGACTTTGACAGATTGAACTGTAAAAATTAGGATAATCCAGGTCTAATTAATAATGCAATAATATGAATCTAACTTTGTACATTATTGGCAGGAAATATGTCTTCTTATCTGTAAATGGAGTAACATCCAGTGAAATCCTAAAAGGATTTCTCAGCATTAGTGCTTGAACAAATGAATATCCATATAGTTAAACATAAATCTCAACTGTTTTATCACTCTCTTATACAAAAGAATATATCTAAATGGATCATACAGTTAAAGAAAACTAAAAAGTTAGTTTTATAAATTTAGAAAGGGGAAATTTTTCTAGAACTTGGAGTAGATAATTTCTTAGGACACAGTAAAAGTCAAGGTCTCACCTTATATAGCTGAAATAAATCTGGTATCCATGACATAATATAAAAATAAATAAAATAACCCAAGTGACAATCTGGGGAAAAGATTTGAACAAGAATTTGACAAAAGAAGACACATGAGTAGCCAAAGATCACATGAAAAGTGCTCAGTATCATTAGGTGTCAAAGAAATGATGAACAAAAAACATAAGCCAATTCCTATGCATACTCATTAGAGTGACTAAAATTAACAAAGAAGATGACAATACCAAATGTTGACAAGAATTCTGAACAACTGAAACTCTAGTGCACTGGTTTTACTATATAAAATGATATGGCTATTTTCAAAACCCATTTGTGAGTTCCTTAAAAAGTTAAACATATACATTTATCATTAGACACACATGCAAATTAAAATAAAATTGAACCCATGGTTTTATTTTAACATCATAAAAATAGGGAAGCCAGACATTATAACCTCCCAATTCATTGCAATTAGAAATACACACAAATATCTATAAAGTATTTTTGTCAAAATTACATCTATTATCAAACCACCTGTTTAAAGAAAACACAGAGTACAGAGGAACATATTAAATAACATCACAGGGATGTACCATGGGAAACCCTATAAAATAAATAACTGAGTTTTTAAAACAAATGCTGGCAAAGTATTTTTTTAAAAAGGTAGAATACCTACAAACAAAAGAGACTTAAAGAGCCTTCCACTTCTGCCAAGGGCAATGTAGCTTATATAAAACAAATCTTCCCACCAAGACCCACTATAAAACTTGATAAAATAACAGAAACAAAGCAAAAACAGCTGTTTGAAGGCATTAAAGAACAATCAAGGGCACAGAGATTTAAAGAAACAAGAAAGAAGTTAAACATTGAGGAGACCTGGAATATCTCCAATGTTTCTTCCCACTGAAGAATCTGCTATTCCAGCGGTTCTCAACCTGTGGATCGCGACCCCTTTGGGGGTCAAACGACCCTTTCACCGGGGTCGCCTCAGACCATCGGAAAATGCAGATATTTACATCATGATGCATAACAGTAGCAAAATTTCATGGTTGGGGGTCACCACCACATGAGTAACTGTATGCAAGGCCTTAGGAAGGTTGAGAACCACTGTGCTATTCCCAACATAGGGCATGGAGGCTGAGAAGAAAATAAAAGCTTGGCAATCATGTGAAGTCAAAGAATAATGAAGCTCAGCACTCACACCCAGGTCCTGCCCCCATTCCACCCAAAACAGTAGTCAAATTAGGACATAAGATGATTTGGGTGTAAAGCATATTGCAGAGAAATGAGACTAACATTCGTTATATTGTTTGCCTTTACTGAATCCTAAACTGTATAGAGGGCATGAAACAGAAACAGCAATCAAGAAGCA
>PVJN01063657.1:0-10701 GCA_004026805.1 Lasiurus borealis
TTAAGCTGGCAGGGGGGGAGCAGTGAGGGGCAACTAGGCCAGTGGGTGGGGGGCAGTTGGGGTGACCAGGCCAGCAATGGGGGCAGTTAGGGGCAACCAGGCCAGCAAGGGGGACAGTTAGGGGCAACCAGGCAGGCAGGCAGGTGAGCAAATAGGAGCCAGCAGTCCAGGATTGTGAGAGGGATGTCCGACTGCCAGTTTAGGCCCCATCCTGGGTATTGAGCCTAAACTGGCAGTTGCACATTTCCCAAGGGGTCCTGGATTGGAGAGGGTGCAGCATGCTGGGCTGAGGGAACCCCCCACCCTCATGCACAAATTTTGTGCACCAGGCCTCTAGTATGTATTAAATGTATATATATAAACACTTTCAAAATGCAGTTTTTCTATTATCCATGCCTTTAACAAAGTCATTATATATAAAATATTTCCAGACTTTTTTCTATGAATCATACTGTGTATGCTGCATATCGACTTTCAGTTACACCTTTTAATATCAAGAACCTGTTACAAAGATTCGATTTTCAATTGCATATTATGAAGGTATGACTATTAAATTAAGAATATTTGTTTTACCCTTAATGAGTGATGAGAGAAATGAAAACACCCTGTCAATATTTAACTAATTATGTAGAGCTATTTTGTGATAATGTCTTAAGAAGGTGAAATTTAATATGTAGGATTGCTCTGCTAGCATATTATTTTCCTTTTTAAATATAGGAGGGCAATACTTTGCATGGTGTTGCTCACCAATGCTCAGTACTTGGTGTCCCTTTTCACACAAGGGAGCAACAATGTAAAAGCTTCCCTGAAAGGGAAACACCTGCAGAGAAGGCCAAATTAATCATAAAAGGCACTTCTTTCCGCGTGGCCGACTTCATTTGCATTCCACACTGCCAGGCCTTTCGTGCAGTTTTCAGTGCTTTGACGAGGCAATCGCATATGTTTGCCACACGCGTGTTCTTCACGCATGAGTTCCTCACAGTACTGGCTCCTTCTGACCCAGCCATCCCAGCTTCGGTGCTAATTTAGAATCAACAGATGTTTAATGAGCACCTATTGTGGACCATCCAATACTCAAAACACTACCATAGGATTATCCCAACGTAACAGGAGACATCTGGGTAAGTGGAAAACCAGGCCTTAGCCTGAGCGCTTTCACTTACACTGTTTTTCAAGGATCCGCTCTCTCTGTTGCCTCTCCTTCCTCTCCCCTGTTTCGTGGATAATCAAGAGCAAAGTAGTGGACATACGCTTAGCCCATCCCTTCCCCACAAAGTAGAAGAGAAAAACATCCAGAGTTCGGGGTTCCCACCACACTCCTCACGGCTCCCACTTCCATACATCGTCACCAAGAACAGGCAGCCCGGCACTGCAGCCCTAACCTTGCTCCATAATTTCCTTCTCAGGTGCTGGAAGGCACTGTGTGTAATCACTGTGGGAGCAGCCCCTCTCACGGTGGAGGAAGTGTCCTGAGCAATGCTGTTCACAACTCAGAAAGATTTTTCTACAGAGACACAGCTTCCTGTGTCTTTATGGGGATTACCAGGACTATACAAGGGCTGGGAAGGGGTTGAACCAGCTTCCACATGCAAGCCTGGAATCCTAAGCACAAATCAGAGCATTGATTCCACTGGAAATATCAGATTTTTAAAAAAAATTAAATCCATGGGAAACCAGTATGAAGTCTCCATAACTGATACATTAACACATTTGTGGACTATAACCCACTTATACCTGCGGATTCAATATTTACCCTCCAAGTTCATAGCACTATGAATTTGTAAGACTGAAAGCACTATTTTTGTTGTGTTTAATATAAAATAGGAAAATATATATTCTCAAAATTAAAAAAAAAACACACAACACCATAGCTTCCTGAACTCATGTTTTTCTGGTATTTTTTTTCCCCTTTATTTTTAAAAGTATGATTTCATTTGACTCCAGAGAAACTTCCACTGTTGCAGTAACACTGCGAAGGTCTGACTATTTTACTGCATATTTAATTGCCGAGCCAGTTTTATCTTACCTCCTCGATGGATAATCAAAGAAGTCTCGCTTCCGATGGGACAGTCCTTAAGTATATCCACTACTTCTGTATGGCTCAGGTTCTGTACATTCTGCTGGTTGATCTCAACAATGAGGTCGCCTTCGCACAGGCCAGGGCATCCCTGAATGTCGAGAATTTGTTTCACCCGCTGTCCTGTAGGGCTGTCGGCGATAGTGAAGCCAAAGCCCTGGGCACCTTTCACAATGGTTAAGGTCATGAGTTCAGCTTGGGTGGCCCCAGATGAGGCCATTGACACATTGTCGTCATGGACAGGCGGCGGATACGTGCCATCTAGCTGACCATCTGCTGGCATTGAGTGCAAAGAATGAGGCGGCCGATCTGTTATATCTGGAACTGACTGTGAGGTCCGAGAAATGTATTCCAAATACGTTTCATAGTTATGTCTTCCGTTGACCATCACCGGAGGTGGCCTCTCCATTATTGCAAGGGGCGGCACCAGGCTGTTAGCAGGATCTTCAGGATCAAAGGGCAAAGGGTAGCCACGACACAACACCAGGCTGACACTCTGACCAATGGGAACCGACTGGAAAAGTTTGACTACATCTGCATGAGTGTGTCCAAGGACACAAACTTCATTAATATAGACAATGACATCACCTGCAAGGAAAAAAGAAAGAGATTGACAATGTGAGGTAAACCCAATTAATGGCGGCATAAAGAAACGGAATGATTTATGAGGCTAGTGCTAGTGGGGCTGTTTCTCAGTAAGCAGTGAGGAAATCCACTAGAATAGCATTTAAATTTACTGTAGGTGACTCAAGATTTCAACAGGTCTGCCAACACATGTACTGATCAAGTGTCAAAAAAAAAAGTGATCTGGTTGTTTTTGAAGTTCAGAAACAACTTCATATTCAGAAAGAAACTGTCAAAAAGAAAAGTTGGGAAGAATTTGTACCTTGAAGAAGCAGTCAGTCTATGCTTCCTTTTTTTTAAAATATATATTTTATTGATTTTTTTACAGAGAGGAAGGGAGAGGGATAGAAAGTCAGAAACATCAATGAGAGAGAGACATGGATCAGCCGCCTCCTGCATGCCCCCTACTGGAGTTGTGCCCGCAAGCAAGGCACATGCCCCTGACTGGAATCGAACCTGGGACCTTTCAGTCCGCAGGCTGACGCTCTATCCACTGAGCCAAACCGGTCTCAGCAGTCTATGCTTCTTTTTCATCTTCATCTTCACTGTATTTCAGTTAATAAAATTTTCAAACTATTGAGAAGTGGTGGGCATAGGTTTTGTGTTGGAAACCAAACATTGTTCTCACTAAATGGATGTAAACAGGAAACCAGAAGGCTGGTCAACCTTAAGAGCTCTGAAAGGTCAGAGCTCATCACTCACTGTTTAGTTACAACATTGTTAGCTGAAGCAGCCTCTACCTGTTTGTTTCATGTTAATTTCTGTTTTGTTATTTCCGGCCTAAATTCTAGGAGTGTGTCCCAAAGCCTTAATAAAAGAGAGAAAAAGGCCAAAGCAAGTGGTAATCCTTTCCACTAGAGGAAGGCTCCCGCCTGGCCCCTCAATATCGCCAAATTAATATTTTCTAGTCTCTCTCTTCATTTGCTTGTGGCCTCCTTCAGAACCTGAACCCTGAACTGGGAACCCTGAACCACGCAGGACATGGAAAGGGGCTCCCACAGTTTTGGATAAAAACTTTGAAGCCCCAGTACATGGTTTTATTTTTGGTATCACTTGTCTGAGTCCGTCTTTTTTTTTTTTTATAGAAAGGACAATACTTTGCTCATTCCTATTTTTTATCTAGAGCAAGGTGTAATTACAAAGGTTCCAGGCATACATGGGTATAGGTTAAGAGCACAGTTATTGAACTCATGGATCTGGGTCCATATTCTGGTTCGACTACTTAGCAAATATGTTACATTGGGCAAATGACTTACCTGCTTCAGCCACAGTTCCTGATTTGTAAAGTTGTTGCAAAGAGGAAATGAGATAATGCAGGAAAAGTGCCTATTACAGTGCCTGATGCATTGTGAATGCACAATAAAAGTGGACGATTATTAATGCTATTATTGCTAAAAAAAGGATGAAGGAGATTTGGGAGTCTGGCTGTCAAACAGGGAGCTGCCCTAGACTCATCCTCTCCTCTTACAATGTTGATATTTCTGTAGATCTTTTCAAAAAAGGCATTTGTCCTCTCTTCCAATGAATTAACACAGAATTACAGTAGTTCACTGGTTACAAGTTAACTTCTGATATAAAAAATGCCCCAAATGCAAATTACTCATTATAAGATATATTCAAACAAATAGTACTTTTCCTTAAAATGCAAAGATGTATGTTTGAAATAATTATTTTTTAAATTCAATTATGTGTGAAGAACTTTTTTATTTTTTGAGAGCTGTTTTATCATGGGTTAATATTTTTATCCTCTTAAACCATAATGTTGGAGAACTGAACTTTCAAATTGAGATTGTGCTTAACCATGCTGAGGAGCATGTTTTCACAGATTATCACATAAGTAACTCAACAGACATCAATTTATTAAGATCATTCTGAAATGGGTAGTGTAAATGGCAGGGGATTTCATTCTAAGATATCCTTGCCCATCAAAATTGCAAACACCAAAAATGAAAAAGAGTTGAACTTTCAGAATTCAATACTTTTCTGGCTTTTCTTAAGTGTCTGATATAAAATGACTTCTCTACTAAATACACTTAAAAATAAATAATTCTGTGAATAAAACACTCCTGAGTAAAATGCACTCAACAATATAGACTTGTTTAACACTCACTCTTTCCGAATGCTAGAGAATTGCTTAAAAACCCTAAAGATAAGGAGATATAAAAGTCTAACAAACATGTTTGGGGATCCAGGTTAGGTGTGATTCTAGAAAAAGTCACAGACTATGCAACTTCACTCTTCAATTATGTCCATCAGGAAGGGTGCTGGTGCAATGGCTGGACCACTGGACCAGGCAGGAATCGGAACTGACCTAGGATGGATGACCTCCATCATGATTCTTCACTAGACTGGGACAACTAGGGATCATTTTCAACAGGTTCTGGTTATCCCAGGGAAGTAACTGATCCAGAAAAATGTTCTCCTCTCTCTTTTATAATTTTAAAGTTTATCATATATTTTACACATTAAGAGATTGAAAACATAATAAATACTTGTGTGTGACCTCTGTACCATCAAGCAGAACATTGCTCATATTAGTTGAAGAGCCCTGGGTAGCACCCTTTTCCCACCTGTATCCCCTTCCTGCTCTCTCCAAAGGTAACCATTGTCCTGAGGTTTGTTCACATGTATGTACTTTATATTTTTATGACATATCTAGGTACCCATAAATAATATTACTAAGTAATATTTAATCCCTGAATAATAATCTCCTTAAAATATGATTTTGCATATTTTAAACCTCTTGTAAATGATATATATATATATATTAATCTTCTGTAATTTCCCTAAAAATGTATTTATGATATCGATCCATTTTGATACCTGTATCTCAAATTCATCCATTTTCATTACAGTGTGGTATCTATTGGATGACTACATCACTATTAATATTCATTTTCTCTTCTGCTAAGGGACACTGGTGTTCCTGTGACTATTTGGTTGAAGGTAACTTTGCTATGAATCTCTTTCCCTGGCCATTGTGCACATATAGAGGGTTTTTCTGAGTTTGAACTTTGGCACAAAACTGCTGGGCATAAGTCACGTACATCATCTTTGTTAGACAATGGCTAATGGCTGATAAAATAGGGTGAAATCAATTTACACTCCCATCAAAATTTTCATTGCTTCCCATCTGACACAGTACTTGGAATTTTCAAACTTTTAATTTTTGCTAATCTAATGAGTGTGACCATGGTTTTAATTTGCATCTCCACATTGCTAGTGAGGGCTAGCAGCCATCATATGTTTATTCATATGGTCATTTGGGTTTTCTTTGTATTACATTTCATTTCTCCATTTTTCCTATTTAGATAGATTTTTGTTGTTGGTTTGTTAGTTTTTTTTTTTTTAAAAACACAATGACTATTTTTCTGTCAATCTCCATTCTTAATCTGAATGGTGTGGTAGACATTACATGGGTTAGTGAGTCAAAGGCTGTTCTTTGGTCTGATTACCAGCTCCACATTTACTAGCTGTGTGACTTTCAAAACTAACTTAAATCCTCTGACTAGAGTCCTTCAGAAATAATGAGGAACAATGATAATGGCAACTTACTGATCTAAGGGAAATAACAAATGGTTTGTAAACTATAAATTGTTATGCAAAGGACTGCTATCTCAGTCATACTTGCTTCTATAAAATCAGGAGAGCCCCACCAAGATATCCCACCATAGTCATAATCAAGGATAGTATCGGTTTCTGAATGGGGAAGTCAAAGGCAGGAAGGTAACAAATGACACTTTCCTCTAAGATTCTCTCACTCGAATAACTGTTAATAAATTCCCAATTCCCAAGCAGGCTTTATCCTTCCCTCTGCTACGCCAGAAATTCATGAAGGTGGAGAGTGGGGGTGGGATTAAGGTAATGTTCAAAGTTCTCAAGGTTCCCTGCTAAGTCTAAAGAGTAATTATTTGAATTATAGTGATTAATGTTATCTATTTTTGAGTTTTAATGTGATCTTGCTATTCAGAAACAGAATGAGAGAGCTACTTGTGGTTCTAATAAGACTGCCTTTTATAATTTATGGGTATTTTCCACTTGGTGCAATTTTCCAAGTCACCAAGCAAGCGAGTGATAAAGAGCCTTACAACAATCTCTTTGTGGAGCTACACAGATTTCTGAATGTAAAAGATGAGTGGTCCGTTATCAGAGTTAAAACTATCTAACAACTTGACTGCATTCAACGGCTCACTTTAAAAAATATATAGATGCCTAGACATGCGTCATGCCAAAATTGTTGTAGATGGGGATTTAAGCAAACATTTGCTTGTTCAGATAGAACTGATTGGGGAGGATATTTATAGACTGCTGGATGAATGTCATTTACAAGTTGTGACATAAAAATATGAGCCACCTGGTATATGTCATCCAATGGTGCCATGCCAAGTCCTGGGACAGTCTGGGCTTAAGAGCACAAGAGGAATGTCACTAGAAAAATTGGTGCTAGCCTCAACCCTATTGTCCTACTTAAGAGGGAGACTTAGAAAAAATCATTTGATCTATCTTTCAATTTATTCTTTGATAAGTGGGAATTAAAATATCTCCCCTCTTTTCTCTTTCACAGGGCTATTCTAAGAATAGGATCATGTTTGTGAAAACTTTTAATTTTACCAAGGAAAGGTTCTTCATTAAAATAAGATGAGGCAGCCCTAGCTGATTTAGCTCAGTGGATAAAGTGTCAGCCTGCAGACTGAAGGGTCCGGGTTTGATCCCAGTTAGGGAACATACCCAGGTTGTGGGCTCGATCCCCAGTGTGGGGTATGCAGGTGGCAGTTGATTAATGATTCTCTTTCTCATCATTGAGGTTTTTCTCTCCTTCTTCTTTCCTCTCTAAAATCCATAAAAATATATTTTTAAAAATAAGATTTGGCATTTCTTTCGAAAGCCAAGCACACATTTTCATTGCTGCATTGCCTGCAAGGTGACATTATTTCCTACAAGTCCATTCACTTTAGGCCATATTGAGGCCAGGTTTTAGGGCTACTGACATCAAGCCTATTGGTTAAATTTGGTGTGACTGATGAGCTAGGCATTCCCATAGGGCTGGTCTCATAATGATCCAGTTTCCATTTATGGGAAGGAACAAGGAAATGAGAGTGAATGTGATGAAGCAGAAGGTTTAAAATGGCCTGACCTGACTCAGAATATTTTCTAAGATAATTGGTTTCTTCCTTAGTTATGGAAGTAAAAGTATAATATTGGATACATCTTGGGTACTGCATCATTTTGGATAAAACAGGGCCCTCTTAAAGCATTGCTTAAAATGGATTCATTTTTATGCCTCTTTTCTCTGCTTCCACATATTCGAGTCACTGTGGTCTGCAGAATCTTCACTTCAGCTTCTCCCATTTACCACTTGTGGTCTATCTTCCTCGACCACCACCTTGGACCAGACAAGAATGATTTACTTCACTCTTCATTCTCATCGTATAATCCCCTCGAGTAAGTTCAGACTGTTCAACTTTTAGACCCACTGTGTAACACTCTTTGCCTAAAGTCCTTCCAACTTCTTTTTGTCTTCACCACCCAATAAGTTACCATTCTTATAAATATTGAATCTTTACTGTTCACAATTTACAGCTGGCTACTTGCCTTTTAGTTGAATCCTGCTGTTCCTCCACCCTCAAGTGCACTTCTTTACTGTGTGTAACTTCATCCCAACCAGATAATCTCTTTCCTTACCTCTTTAAAGATATCTTCGGTCATTCCTACTCAGATTGTTTCTATCTGCTGTTTGTAACTACAAATTTCTCAGACCTTATTCCTTTGTTCCAAGTTTTCTCCACAAAACATACAGAGGATCATTATTATGTTGAGAACTCTTTACTTAGTTAGGTATTTAGGATAAATTCTTATTGAGTAAAGGATATAGAGATTTAGTCAGAGGAAGACTAGAATAGATGTCGTAGCTAAATTTATTGCCTTTAGTGTTTCTAATTTCTATTATGGCCAAGTCACATAAACTTAAAAATATATATTTTTAATGATTTTAGAGAGGAAGGGAGAGGGAGAGAGAAACAGCAACAACGAGAGAGAACCATTGATCAGCTGCCTCCTTTAGGCCCCACTGAGATCAAGCCTGAAATCAGGTATGTGCCCTGATGGGGAATCGAACTACTGGTTCACAGGTCAATGCTCAACCACTGGGCCACGCTGGCTGGGCAAGTCATATACATTTTTTGCTAAGAGAAACAAAATTCTTATAGACTATTTCCATCCTACTAATTACATGCACTTTACATTGAAAATTACTAATTTTAATTTCCTCTCCAACTAATAAGATTTGATGGACTTTTATTTTTTGAAGCTTATATTAGTTTGTGTGTTTTAAATAATAAAAAATTATTTTAGTATAATAGGCAATTTTATTATAATATTGAGTATTATTTTTCACCGTATTTTATAACTCCTGGAAATATAATAATATTTGATGTTTACTTTTGGTGGTGTGCTATACATTACTTCAATTAAATTGAAAATAACTACTCTTGATCAAGTTTATTTTCCAAAGTGAAGAAATGTGGTATGTCAGCCAGAGAAATAGTGTTGAAGCTGGGTCTTCTTGGGTTGCTCTCTGAGCAATTCATGCTACATCAGTTTCCTCATCTATAAGGAGAAGATAATATCTGTTCTGCCCACCTTATAGAAGAGATGTATGTGAAAATGTTCTATAAATGATATAGCACTAGGATAATGCTATACATATAAAAACATATTTTAAAATTTTAACAAATGACTGACAATGATTGGAAGGCAAATATGTCCCAGGGATGAGGAAGAATAAATAGCTGCAATTTCAAATATTTGAAATGAAACCGCTGAGCATTATTAAAGTATTTCATAGTTTAATTGCAGAAATTTGAGAGGACAGTACTGTTCATTCTTGTAAAAAAACACCCTGTTTCCCAATAAAACAGACTAGTGCCTCATGAAAGTACCCTTGAATTCTTCATTCCTTTCTGGGATAGAAATACAATGTAGTTAGGGTAGAGGGGTCAGACAGACAAAAGCACACCTGAACTGTGTTGCAGAGACAGTGGGTTGGTGGGAAGAACTTAGAACATCCAAATTTGTGGGTCTTGGCTATTCTCAACTATTTCTCAAAGTGAGAAAGCTTCCGAGATAAGCAAGGAGGGAATAAGTGGGCTCCTGTCTCATTTTCTCAGGTTCTCTGACAAATCTATTACAGGGTTCTATGTCTCTTATTTCCAAAAGTTTTTCTTTATATAGTGGTACCTCGAGATACGAGTGCCCTAACATACGAGATTTTTGAGATACGAGCCGTCGAGCAAGCGATTTTTGCTTTGAAATACGAGCAACATTTGAGATAGGAGTAATCGGCCGGCTGCACACGACCCACCAGTTTACCCTGACTCGAGCATCTCATAGTTTCCCATGCCTCAAGGTTACGGAACAAATTAAACTCGTATCTCGAGGTACCACTGTACCTAATTCTAATTTCTTTTGCTGAAAATCAAGACTAATTTCCTTGATTTCTGTTCTGATAAAGGCAGAAGCATTTTTCTTTTGGAATAACTTAAAGCATTTTTTTTAAAAGTTCCAAAAGTTCTCTTTAAAGTTTACATTATAAAAAGAGCCATCAGTTGGAGGAGATTCCACCATGGAGGTTCTGGACCTTACTGTGGTTCTATTGACCTTAAACATCTGTCTTGCATATGGCATTATTGCAGAGCCAATTGTGTGGATATGCAAAATCTAATACTTAGAAAGGTATAAGAGACAGGACAAAATGCCTTCATCAGAAACATTTTAGTTTATTAATTCTTATGTGCTACATTATAAATGACATTGTGAATGAAAATGAGGTGAATCGAGCTTTAGTACTAAAATAAGGTTCAGATAATGTTTTAACCATTTTCCCCTAGATTATGAGACAAACTGTGGCATGATGGAGAGAGTGCTGATGTAGGTGTCAGGAGGTTTATGTTCTTATGCCAAGTGTGCTGATAATTAGTGCTGTCAACACATCTCTGTGGCTT
>PVJN01063658.1:0-10701 GCA_004026805.1 Lasiurus borealis
TGGCTTCCTCCATTGCCTGGGAAACCCAAGCCTCCTGCTCGCTCTGTGGCCACAGTCATCTTGGGGTTAATTTGCATACTTGCTCCTGATTGGCGGGTAGGCATGTCTTGTGGGTATAGCATAGTGGTGGTTAATTTGCGTATTACTCTTTTATCTGATTTTCATACAGAGATCATAATAATCTGGCCACTCAGAGTGTATGTGTGTGTGTGTGTGTATAGACACACACACACACACACACACATATATATATATATATATATATATATATATATATATATATGAAAATTTACTTGCAGAAAATCCATTATTTTAAATATATTTTTGGTATTTTTGAATATTATATGTGATACACCTTACAGAGTAGAAAGTGCTGTTTCTTGACTATGGATGATTTTTTTCTAATACTGATTATAAAATGGGAAAAATATTTATACTAATAAAAGAGAAATATGCAGATTGACCCCCGTGACACCCACCAGCCAATCCGGAGTGAGTATGCAAATTAACCCCACAAAGATGGCTTGTTAACTTGCATACACAGATGACGGGACACCTGCTATGAGGGAGAGGAGAGGGGGCAGAGGAAGCTACATTGAGGATAGAAGGCAGAAGCCGCACAAAAGACTGGGTCCCAGGTGCCAGAGAAAAACTGTTGCCAGCAGCCAGGGGAAGGAAGGCCTATTGCACGAATCTTCATGAAACAGGCCTCTAATAAATATATAAAAGTTATAAGGAGCAGGAGAACAATATGCTTTATGCTTAGGGAACTGTTGGAAGTCTTACTTTCTAAAGTTATCCTATTGAAAAGAGAACAGACTGTATTCAGCAATTGTTTTCTGACAATTTTCTTGCTCAATAGTTTTAGGTAGCGAATGAGAGCCTGTACTGTATTTCAAAATAAGGGAAATCATTAATGATTAAAATTGTTAGACAAAGAAATTGACCACACATTTTCAGAGTTTAATGAGCCAGGGAAGGAGAGTGTTGTGTAGATCTAATCTTCTGATAACTATAAGAAAGTTCTATGTGTTAGACCATGAATTCTCAATTTGGCAGGTGGACATCCTCTGAGAGATTTTTCTTATTTGGAAAATGGGGATAATACTAATTGCTGTGTGATTTCTGCACCTACCTGTTTAGATATGAGCCCCTATAATTTGGAGTGCTTGTTTGAAACTTTTTAGATCATCTTTGGTGCCAGGGACCAGTCAGCAATGCTACCCATGGAGGGTGTCCTGAGCCCAGACTCCATCCGCTGTGGGTCATACTCATAGGAGTATGCCATCTTCAGAATTTTATAAGTTATCCTTTGGTGCCTGGGTTAGCCAAAGATGACAATGCTGTCATGCCAAGGTGTCCTGGACTTGTTCTAGTCCCACTTCTTTCTTCTCTTCACTCTCACCACCCCATCCTGGCTTAGTCCATTAGGGTTACTATAATAAAATGCCACAGACTGGATGACTTATCAACAGCAGAAATTTGTTTATTTCTGGAGTCTGGGAGTCTGAGATCATGGTGCTAGCATGATTGGGTGAGAGCCCTCTTGTGGGTTGCAGACTTTTTATGTCCCCTCATGCAGCAAAAAGGCCAGGCCTCTCCCTGGAGCTTCTTTTGTAATAAATTGGATTCCATTCATAAGGGCTCCACCTTCATTATCACCTCCTAAAGGTCGCTTAGTAAACACCTTTGGGGGTTAGAATGAATTTGGGTATAAAGTGGGACACAAACATTCACACTATATCGGAAGTAGGGTTAACCAGATGTTCCAAGAATTTCCAAGACTCATGGCTGAGGTCATTTTGAGCCATATACCGGGGCCTTGGTTCCCAGAAGGCCACTTTGCAAATAATCATTTTTTGGGGTATCAGATGAAATTGGGCTGTTAGGATGCTGTATGTGTACTTATGTGAGTTATTCAAATTATTTATATAGTGAGGGTTCCTGCACAAAATATTTACACAAAGCCTCCACAAAACCTGTCAGCCACATTATTATTATTATTCAGAGATGCAATTTTAAAATCATCTAGAATAATAGCTTTATGTTTTTTTGTTACAGTAGTTATCTATGAAATTCAAACTGTAGTGAATAACATCAGTTAACCAACTATAGTTTTCTGGGAAAAGATACTTGAAAAGTGACTTTTTAGTGCCATAAATATGGTAAGGATAATTTCTTCAAAAGTCCTTTAGGTTAAATATATTTTGATTCATAAAAAACACTCAATATGTTTTCCTCAATATGGCCAAACATACCTGTTTTTATAAATCCTAATCTAAAGGAAGTGTCCAGAGTCGCAGAGAAAATGAGCTCTCTGAAGGGAGGGGGCCACAGAACTAGAGTCTGTAGAAGCACTACCCATATACCTTAGCTTCTGAACATGACCTGACTTTTGCAGCTGTTTGTTTTTGCATCAAGAATCACTGAGTACCTTTCACCTCCATCCTCCCTGTTTCCCAGTACACTACATTTTTTCAACAACAACAGCAACAAACATAACAAATTACCTTTCAGAGGTCATAACAATAGAAAATAGCTCTATATTATTGTGAGAATCTGATGTATAATATATCAAGCTGTTCTATGTTGGGACAAGACTCCCAAGAGTGAGAACTGATTTCAGTAAAGGAAATTATTTCTATTGTAATTAAAATAGCTCAGATTTGCAAAGGAAAGGATGATTAGAAATGAACATACTAGCTTATTATAATAATTAAATTAGTAATAAAACAACAAGAAGACATTGACCATAGAATTTCCTTAAAAGACATACACAAATAAAAACTAGGTATATTATTAAAACTCTGATCTCTCAATATTCTCTTATTAATATGATGGTCAGTGGTTTATTGGGTTTTATTTTTATGTTTATCATTAGAGTTCCAGTTTTCCAAAGTATCTGAAGTATGTTGAAAGGAACATTTACTTAATAAAAGGTATATGAAATAGTTTAAGTCTCTCAGTTTATCCAATGAAGGAAAAATTGCATGCAGGATTAACAAAAACTATGAATATCTTCATATTCATTAGAAAGTTTAGAAAAGAAGTATAGAGAAGTCTGTATTTAAAATAGTAGCCGTCTAGAACTCTGGCGACTCCCCAAAAATGACCAGAAATCTGATAGTGGATAGCACGTAAGTCCATTTGTACACTAATACCATTATTTATAGAATAAATATAAATGATTAAAATAAATGGTCTATTGTATCTTTTCCAGTTGTAACAGTTTATGTTTTAAGGTCCTAATTTATAAAGTCATCAGGTAAGATTATAAAGTTCAGGAAAGAGATAATAAATTTGGCGAGTTATATTATTATATTATTATGCCAAATTTAGTAATACTTTTTCACTGTGTTTAAGCTAAACTCCTAATTAATTAATAAGAATAAATTTTAAAAGAAAGTATATATTAAACAGCTTTAAGACAAAATTTTCATTCAATGTGTTTTACTTATTTTCCAGCAGTTAAAAAACCTACTGTATCTTGTCATAATTAATGTATATAAATACAGATACTCATTAACAATCACATCTAGTTTGTTAGAATTTAGAATAATGTGTCTACTGTTGCTTTAAAATCGCAAAATGTGAATTATGAGGAAATATGCATCAGTTTAAAAAATCCATTATTTTTAGAAGAATAATATACCTTAGTAGAGTTGGGTAAGCCATGGAAAGAAAAATGTTATGGGGAATTAAATGTAAAAATAGAGTGGAAAAAAAATCAATGGAATAGGCTACTTGACTCCATTGATACTATATCAAAAGGAGCTAAATTAGAGAAAGTATAATTTAAAATTCTACAGAGTTTATTGGATGCCTTCCAAATTGCACAGGTGTGATCTTTTGGATTCAGAGTAATGTTGGCAATGCAAAGAAACAGGTGGAAAAAATAACCCATCTTAGGATAATGTGTGAAGACTAGAAAATATTGATGGCACATTGATATGGTTTAATAGGATGTAACATTATTAGAAGGAAAACAAAATTGGCTGCACTAGTGCTTGAAACAGAAACAGCTGAGAGAACTGTTGAAGGAGCAGTTGGTGAGAAGAGATAATAGACACTGTCTCTGAAACCTGGGTTGGAAAGAATCTGTTAGAAAATTTGGAAACTTAGTTTTACAGTGTCTTCTAAGAAAAGAATAAAATTTACATTACAATAACCAACAAGTTACATTTTCTGAAACATATACATTAATCTTTTTTTATTTAACCAGTATTAATATAACTTTTAAGGTGAGGAAGCAAATATATAAAATCATTAAGTGACTTTAGATTTTTATTTTATTATTAGAGACCTGGTGCACGAAAATTCAGTCCGGCCTGCACCCTCTCACAATCTGGGACCCCTGGGATAGGATCTCTAGGCCTGGCCTGAGATCAGAGCTTATTGGGACTTTCCTTCCCCAGGTTACAGGCAACTGGCCCCACCCCATCACTGCCACAGCTTGCATCTATACAGCACTGCCCCCACCCCTTCCCTGCCATCAGAGGCCTCCCTCTGCAGGCGACAGGCTGGGGTATGATGGCTTGGGTGGCCTGTACCTCCCTCTTTCTTTGCTGGGGATCAGGGCCAGCCCTGCGAGGGGCTATATGCCTACCTGATTGCTACTAACCACTCTCCTGCCTATCTAACCAGTTCTAACTGCTGGCCTGCCTACCTGATCACCCCTGACCACTTGCCTGCCTACCTGATTAATCCTAACTGTTGGTCTGCTACCTAATCACTCCTAACCACTTGCCTGCCTGCCTGCCTGATTGTCCCTAACCACTTGCTTGGTGGTAGGAGCAAAGCTATCACAGCGGGGGATGTCTGCTGGCCTGCCTACCTGATCTCCCTTAACTGCTGGCCTGCCTATCTGATCTCCCCTAACTACTTTTCTGCCTACCTGATCATCCCTAACCACTCTGCCTGCCTGGTGCCCCAACTGCTTGCTTGGGGGCGGGACCAGCCCATGAGGGGTCATGGTGGTTTGGTCTCTGGTCATTTCCATCATGATGCCTCTGGCCTTTTATTATATAGGATTATTTTTAATTTTTTTTTAACTTTAGATTTTTAAATTGGAATACGTTATTGTACAACTGAGATGAAATCACAGGCAATCACAATTTATAGTTGGCTCACTGTATCATGGTATTTAGTAGATGGACATTGGAAATCTTTCTAATCATCTATATATATAAAAGTCTAAGTGACTGAAAAACTGAATGACTGAAACGAAAGGTCAATCGGTCACTATGACACACACTGACCACCAGGGGGCAGACGCTCAATGCAGGAGCTGCCCCATAGTGGTCATTGCGCTCCTATAGCAGGAGCACTGCTCAGCTGACCCACAGGCTCCAGACACTGGGTTCATGGCTGGTGAGTACAGCTGCTGGGGCGGTACTCGTCTTTTCAGCCATCACCGCAGTGTTACTGAGCAGCAGTGGCAACAGGCGCATCAGAGCCAGGATGAGTGGAACAGTGCAGCATCTGGCCTGGGGTCAGGCTCCTCCCCAGCAACCTGCACTTCGTGAACTACTTCATCCCTTGAGGGATGTTGGGCTGCTGGTTTCATCCCAGTCACCTCATCCTGGCCTGCGGGGATCAGGCAAAAATCAGCACTCTGACATCCCCCAAGGGATCCTGGATTGCGAGAGGGTTCAGGCCTGGCTGAGGGACTCACTGGTGCATGCATCTGTGCACTGGAGCTCTATTAAAGATATAAGATGGGATGGAAAGTTAAAGAGTTTAGTTATAGCATTGGTTTGCAAAGGTAAGTATTTTTAAGAATGCTAGAAAGGGAAATCAATAGGAAGGGAAGAAAATAAAAATATTTAAGAAGAAACTTTATGTACATTGGACTGGATATAGAAAAATGATTATAAAAGTTCCTAAAGGCTTTTAAAAGATGAGGGATCAGTGTCATGGGCAGCCCATTTTAAAAATTCCTGGGAGCCCTGTGTGTGGCATCTTGGCTCTTTATGACCTGAATCTACTGTATTCTAGAGCATTTCTCCTTAATAAATTTGAAAACCTCTCTTAGATCCATAATATTTTGTGAAACCTGGATGGTTTATGTTAGAGGTTATCACAGACAAATCTCATTCATTAATCCTGTTATTTCTCTTATATAATCGTCTAGCAGTAATTTCTCCATTCTCAGAATTTCTGTAACACATGATTAAATATTCATATGCAAACTACCATTTTTAATTTACTAAAATTTAATCCAGGCCAGTTTCTCATTGCTTTTAAGGCAGGAAACAATGAAAGACTTTGTTTTGTTTTGTTTTGTTTTAAATTTGCATTTTCAGTATCTATAGCTAGCAATGTGTCTTTTTTAGTCCCAGATATGTACTGTGAAATAAATACATAAGTGACTGAATTCTTGGTTCTTCAGTAATCAATTACTCAATGTGCTACAAAATTTTATGCTACAGCATTCATTTTACAAATTATTTGAAACATTTAGAGTTTTAAAAGTCTTCATTGAAATTATCATTTAAAAGAAAGAACAAGACCAGCAATGTATATATCTGTGTCTTCTCTCTTTCTCACATACTTTTTCCTGTCAAAGCGGCAAAAGACACAGAATTGATGGACCTGGAAAATATTATGCTAAATTCAATTTAGCCAATCCGAGAAAGACATATATCACATAATTTCACTTATTTTTGGATTATAATGAACGGAATGAATTTACCAACAAAATGAAACTGGAATTATGCAAGAATGGAATAGACTCACATACCTCAGTGTGGGGTTGGGGCAATGAGAAGAGATAACCTAAAGAATTTATATACTAACTAGAGGCCCGGTGCATGAAATTTGTGCACAGGTGGGGTCCCTAGGCCTGGCTGGCAATCAGGGCTGATCAGGTTCCCCACCTCACCCCCATCCTTCCTTCGCCACCTGCATTTGCAGTCACTCACCCCCAGTTCCCTGTTCTAGCTCAGGGCCCAGCCCCAATCAGGCGATCAGTGCCTGCTGGCTGCAGGGAGGGGCCAACTGGCACCGAGGCAAGCAGGCAGTAGGCTGTTCAGGGCCTGCCGGCAGAGAGAAAGGGTGGGGGAGGGCCCTGGGAGGTAGGCCACCAGCCCCAAGGAGCGAGCCGGCCTTTGGCCCCCTAAGAAAGGGACTACATCCATTGCCACCCACCCCTTAGCTCCCCATCCCAGCCCAGGAGCCCAGCCAGGGAATGGGACCAGGTGGTTTGCTGGCAGGCCCCATCAGCAATCGGGGCCTATGGTCTGGGGGCAGCTCCTGCATTGAGCATCTATCTCCTAGTGGTCAGTGCACATTATTGCATCCAGTTGTTCCAGTCATTCCAGTTGTTCTATCATAAAGGTCAGTTAGGCTTTTATATATATATAGACTAGGAGCCCTGTGCACGAAATTCATGCACTCGAGGTGTTCCCTCAACCTAGCCTGCCCCTCTCACATACTGGCAGGCCTCAGGGGATGTCCTACTGACGGCTTAGGCCCATCAGTAAGACATCCTACTGGCCTACCTTTGTGGAAGGCAACTGGGAAGGGGAAGGCACCAGCCCCATCACTCCACTGCTGCAGCCACTGCCAATCATCACAACCACCAACGTGTTTTCATCAACACAGACTCCAGTCCCTTCACCATGAAAAAATGACAACTTTCTTTAGTCATTTTCAAGATGTGTCTTTCATAGGATATGACATTTCTTTCTCTTTTGTTTTAATCATCACCGGAGCATATGTTTCCATTGATTTTTAGAGAATGTGGAAGAGAAAGGGAAAGACAGAGAGAAACATCAAAGTGAGAGAATACTTTGATTAGTTGCCTCCTGCATGAGCCCTGACCTGGGCCCCAGCCAGGGAGGAGCCTGCAACCTAGGTACATGCTCTTGATCAGAATCAAACTTGGACCTGCGGTCGGCAGACCTAGGCATTATCCACTGAGACAAACCGACTAGGGCAGGATAAGACATTTCTTAGCCCTCCAGCAGCGGACCTTCATTTTTCCTCCAGGAGTGTGGTGGAAAAACCCTAGATCACCTTTTTGGATTCTTATACTCAAATTACTAAGAACATTACCAGTGGCATACAGGGAGCTTAGCGAATGAGCGGTCAGAAAAGGTGTTTCCTCTGTAGTTTGCACTGATTGCCCATTGCCTCCCATCACCGGATCCACCCCTGCCAAGGCCTAAAAAGCCTCAGGGCCTGGGCAGGGGCTCCCAGCTCCCTCCTATCACCAGCTTTGCCCCTACCCAGGAGGCCCCTGGCTCAGGCCATTCCCAGGTTGTTCAGTACCCATGTGGGGCCTACCTCGGAGTAACCTGGGTGCCGAGAAAGTTCCCAGGACCCAGGCTGCTGCGTGCCTACATATGAAAATTAACCACCATCTTTGTTGGGTTAGTTTTCATACTCATTCTGATAGGCTATGGGTGTAGTGGAAGTACAGTCAATTTATATGTTTGTCTATTATTAGGTATATATGCATAGCCCATGGATTTGGGTAATATAGTATTGAAGAATGGGGGGAGGGGTGAGTAGGAAGGGGCTGGGAGCAGGGGGATAAGAGGGGAAAAATGGGAGATATCTGTAATTTTATCAATACAACAAAAAAGCAGCAACAGAGCTGTTGGTGAAAAGTAAAAGATATGTAAGAGTTCACCATAGATGTCTGGAGAAAGAAAAGATGATGGGCTTCACTCTCCTAGATACTAGGCAAGAGATGATGTAAAATATCTCAGTGAATAATTGTTATTCATATTAATATAAAAATAGAAACATGTGAGTTAAATTATGACTCCTAAAATTGAGTTAGGTAATGCAGAGGAACAAAAATAATTTTGATGGATCCAGCAAAATAAGAATGTGATAACAGATTATATATATAAATGTGAAAATTCTTAATAATCTGTTATCACATTTATTATATAAATTTATATATATACTTAATATATATATATAAATGAAAACAATTATATGAGACATCAGAAAATTGCCTATGCACTGAATTCCCCTAGAAAAAGGCAGCAAGATGGTGATAGAGATTCATCATACAAATTATGTGAAAAACCTTATAAATTATTTTTAAAATTAAGATAATCCTATTATCAATTTCCCATAGATAAATGGACACATATAAATAATACACATAATAAACCATAAAAAAGGTCAATTAATGTATACTTTGTTCTTGTGAGAAAAGAACTAAAGTAATAATAGTACAGCCAAATAATTATGCCAGCTTTATCCAAAGCTCATTAGATTGGGATACATTTTTAAAAGTTTCTAAATTAAGTGTTGGACAAAAGGCAAAGATATTTGTGCTTCATTACATTTTTGGTTAAAGGCTGAATAGTCACAATATTTTTGTGTAAGAAATCTAGCAGTTTCATTTAAATTAATATTTTATGTAATCTTTTACTAGGATCTTACTTTAAAGAAATTATTCTACTATAAGCATGTCAACTCACGGCCGGCGGGCCACCTGCCTTGTTTTGCAGCCCACTGGCCGCAAGTTTGACATGCTTGTTCTGCAGTTAATAGCATCAGAATGTATTGTCTGTTGTAGCAAAGATGTAGAAATTATGACTTTTTAAAATGGGAGATTACTATGTGATGACTACTTGGCTATTTTTATCTTTATTTTACATTTCTCAAATAATGCTCTAAAAAATCAGCATCTTTTGAGATATAATACTCTTTTGTCTAATTTGCACAAATAAAAGGATATGCCATTCCTCCTGGACTCTACCCTCAAATAAAAGAAAGAGAATGAAATAACTGACTGATTTTGATGTCAGACTTCAGAACAGTTTTCATGGAAACAGGTTTTATAGTTTGTACAGAGAGCATTATTGAAGATAAAGATAAACTGCTTACCTTCTCACTTCAATAATTATGATTTAAAACAGAATTGAACCGTTTTTGTACTTAATATATATTTATGAGCATAATATTCTTTCCTACCTTTTCCTGGTGATACTGTACAATTCCCCATCTTTAATTATCAATTAGATTCTGATAAACCCAGGTCTCTATCACCAGGGTAGGCCTTACTCCACAGCTCTGGATTGATAGCCAACTGTACAATACCTCTCTAATTTCAACATAATCAAAGCTGAGCTGATGGGGAGGGAGAATTCTGTGAAGGGCTTAAGGCTGGGTTTAAGGCTGATATTTGATAACTATGTGATGTTGGGCAATTTATTTAACCTCTTTATTGTTAGTTTTCTTAATTTATCAAAGGTAGGTATTAATAACAATGTCACAGAGAGAATTGGAATTATTACTTTAGCTTTGATCTAGTAATTAAAATACCTGTTACTGGTTTTAAGGTCTTCTGTTGTGTCATGGTTTTTAAAATATCAAAACACAAAGCATTTCTGTCGATATAATGTTATTATTAAAAACTAGAGGCCCGGTGCATGAAAATCATGCATGGGGTAGGGGGTCTCCTCAGCCTAGCCTGGACCCTCTCCAATTCAGGACTCCTCAAGGGATGTCTGACTATTGGTTTCAGCCTGAAACTGGCAGTCAGACATCCCTCTCACAATCCGGGACTGCTGGTTTCTAACTGCTCACCTGCCTGCCTGCCTGATTGCCCCCTCCCCCCCGCCTCAGCCTGCTCACCCCTAACCACCTCCGCCTGCCAGATGGATTGCTCCTAACTGCTCCCCTGCCAGCCTGGTCACCCTCAACTGACCCCCTCTGCTGGTCTGGTTGAAC
>PVJN01063659.1:0-10701 GCA_004026805.1 Lasiurus borealis
TCTCTCCTCTGCTCCCGGCTCCCAGCTCCACCCCCTTGAGGGCCTGGGTCTTCCCTGGTCTCTCTGGGGTCCTGGGAGGCCCAGCAGCCCCTGCCCTCCCCTCCTCTGGTGGCAGGGACTCTGGATGACACAGACCCCCCTCCCCCCAACTCCAGGGCTGCCCGGAGCCAGAGAAACCCCGAGGGCCCCGCTGCTCCCTCGAGATGGTAGGTGCTGGCTGGGGGGCCAGGGAGGGGGGACCGAGGTTGGGGCAGGAGCCAGGCCAGAGCTGATGAGATTTCTCCCTCAGACAGAGTTGGGGCCCGGGGACTTCCCGGACCCATTGGCCCCAAGGGAGACACTGGCAGCCGGGGCCCAACAGGAATGAGAGGCCCCCCAGGTGAGTGTCCACCACACTGCCCCCTGACTTTCCTGTCCAGCCTTTCCCCTCCCCCCCCCCCATGAACCCTGGCTGGGACCTTCCTTCCCCAACCCTGACACAGCCAGGGGCAGCCCGGGCCCCTTCCACTCGCTTGTCTCACTCACCACCGTCCACGGGGGGTCCCCTCCCTCCTGGAGCTCCCGATGGTGGCAGGGCAGACCTGGGCCTCAGAGGAACAGCAGGGCCCAGCCAGGGGACCAGGGCTGTTAGGGGGACTTCGCAGGTCAGCGAGCCCTGAGGAAGGGCTCCCAGGCCCAGCCTGGAGGGGGTGGGGCCTAAAGGGTGACCCGCTCGTACACTGGGAAGAGCAGAGGGAGGACTGAAAGAGGGAGAAAAGAGAACATTCCGGAAACATCCTGGAAGTCAGTATTTCCTCAGCACCGTGTCCACGGTCCTAACGCCCCAGGGAGGGCTGTGTTTTCTCGCCTATTAAAGGGCCAGGGGAGGCGAAACCAGTTTGGCTCAGTGGAGAGAGCGTCGGCCTGCAGACTGAAAGGTCCCAGGTTCGATTCCAGTCAAGGGCATGTACCTTGGTTGCGGGCACATCCCCAGTAGGAGGCGTGCAGGAGGCAGCTGATCGATGTCTCTCTCTCTCATCAATGTTTCTAACTCTCTATCCATCTCCCTTCCTCTCTGTAAAAAAATCAATAAAATAAAATAAAATAATTTAAAGGGCCAGGGAAGGCAGAGCCAGGAATGGCCCTCACCGGCGGCCCCAAAACCCTCATGCCCGCTGCCCCAGGCTGCCTGTCCTGCCCTGGCAGCCCCCGGGCCTCTCTGCCTCCTGCAAACCCTCCATCCCCCCCCCCCCCGGTTTCATTGCAGGTCCACAGGGCCCCCCAGGAAGCCCTGGCCAGGACGGAGCCATAGGCATCCCTGGAGAGAGGGGACCTCCAGGCCCCCCAGGCCCTCCCGGGCCCCCTGGCCCCCCAGCCCCCGTTGGACCCCCCCACGCCCGGATCTCTGAGCACGGTGAGTCCGCCTGGGTCACAGAGGTCCAGGGGGGGATTGTGAGGGGGGGTGAGGCTGGCATAGAACACACCACAGTGTGACTGCTGCCACCGGGCCCCTGTGGCGCTCGCTCTCGGTCAGCCGCAGGTCACCCGGCCACGGACGGGCGCCCTTGTCCTCTGCTCGCTGATGAGGAAAACAGAGGGAAACCACACGGGCAGGGCGTGGGCTGGCTTCACACCCAGGCTGCCTCCGAGCCTGTGCCCGGAGCCACCTGGCAGCGGGCCCTGCCGCCAAGCCTTGCAGCTGGCCCCGAGCCAGCCCTCCGAGCACAGGGAAGGTCAAGGCCCAGCCAGGAAGTGAGCCCTGAGCTCCCAAGGCCACAGCCCCGCCCCCGTGCTCAGAGAAGCCCCGCCCCCCACGACGTGCAACGTTCAGTTCATCCTTCACCTCCTCCCCAGCCCAGCCCACATGGGTGATGCCAGAGGTCAGAGCTGGGAGTGCCGAGTTCAGCCCCCTCTGCGTTCTATTGGTGCCCCATCCACTGGCTCTCCCTCTCCAAGCCTCAGTTTCCCCCTCTGTGAGCTCCGTGACACTCACGTGGTCCAACAAACGGTAGCTTTTCTTCTCACTCCCCCGGGCCTGTAACAGACAGGCCCGGCCAGGTGGAGAGTCTCGCTGGATGTCACCAGCTCGACTGTGGCAGACACAGAACCCGGGTCTCTCTGCCTTCTGGACCAACACTCTCCCCCACGTCCCACAGGGCAGTCCTAGCCAGTTTGGAACTGGAGAAAGGGGACCTCCAGGCCAGCCCCTCTCGGCCCAAGCCCCACCCCACCCCACCCAGCCCCGCCCACTCCCCATCTCTCCTCCCGCAGGGGACCCGTTTCTGTCTAACACCTTCACCGAGACCAGCAGCCACTGGCCCCAGGGACCAGCTGGGCCCCCTGGACCCCCAGGGCCCATTGGTGAGTTGAGCGCAGGTCTGGGGTTCGGGGTGGGGTGGAGGGGTGGCAGAAGGACTGGCGCTGTGGCTATCGGGAGGGAGTTGATGGTGGACTTCCTGCCATTGTACTCTGCAATGGTCCCGAGGATATCCTGTCTGATTTGTTTTTTTTATTGCATTTATTGGGGGGACATTCGTTAATAAAATTACGTAGGGGTCAGGTGTCATTCTGTGATACGTCGTCTGTATATGGTCTTGGGTGTTCACCACCCAAAGGCAAGTCTCTAGGAGATCCTGTCTGATTCCAGGTCCCCCCGGACCTCCTGGTCCCATGGGCATCCCCGGGAGTCCCGGGCACTCAGTGAGTATTTCTCCACGTACGCTCATTCGTCTCCCCCATCTGTCCCCTCACCCATCCATCATCCACCCATCCACCCATCCATCCATCCATCCGAGCGTTTATGCAGCAGGGAATAGACACACTACTTTTCCTAAAGCTTCTCGTTCCATCCGTGTCACAAGAAGCACCGCTGTTAGCACCTAAGACCCAGAGAGGTGGCGGTAACTTGCCCGAGAGCTGTGGCCAGCACGTGGTGACTCCCAGGTCAAGGCGGGGATTGTCTGGTTCCAGGGCCAGAGTAGGGAACACCGAGCTGTCTGCACGTCCCTCTGGGTGCCTGGCATTGGAGGTGTGAAGGGCCCCGAGGCCCAGGCCAAGCTGGAGCTTCCACCCTGACCCCCTCTACCCCCCCCCAAGAACCTGCCCACTCTACACTGCCCCACTTCAAGGCTGAAACCGTTTTGTTGCTCAGGGACCCCCAGGCCCCACTGGACCCCAAGGAATCTCTGGCCACCCAGGAGAAAAGGGTGAGAGAGTGAGTACTGAATTGGCCCCGGATGGAGGATTCTGGGGAGGCGTAGGGGGGTTCTGGGTCAGACACCCCAACAGCTGACTCCATACCTCTCCTCCCTCCCACACAGGGGCTGCGTGGAGAGCCAGGCCCCCAAGGCACCATGGGACAACCGGTGAGTGAGGTGCCCACCCTGCAGCACCCCCTTCAGATCCCATAGGCACCCCTGCTCTGGCTCCAGCCCCTGGGGCCGAGCCCTGACCCTCCCTGTCTGGTCCGGGGGGTGCTCCATTTCCTGCCTCCTAAAGTCCAGCCACCTCCATCTCACAGGCTCTGTACCTGCTTCTCTCTCGCTGTCTCTCTCTCTCTCCGACCCCCTGTATTTATTTCTCTGTCCCTCCAGCTATGATGGGAGATTTGTCTCTCTCCCTTTTGTTTGGTCAGTTTGTGCTTCGTGGATCTCTAAGCTTTGTTGTTAGGTGTATACATATTCGGTATTCTGTTGTCTTCTTGGTCCTTTTATCTTTACGAGATCCTTATCTTTCTTTGTCTTAAATTCTGTTTTGTTTGGTGTTTTATGGAATATATTTTCCGATCCTTTTCACTTTCAACATGTCTGTGTCTTTCTATTTAAAGTGTATCTCTTGTAAACAACACATACTTGATCTTTGTTTTTGTTTGTGTGTGTGTGTGTTTTTAAATTCTTGCTCAAGCCCTAACCGGTTTGGCTCAGTGGATAGAGCATCGGCCTGCGGACTGAAGGGTCCCAGGTTCGATTCCGGTCAAGGATATGTATCCTGGTTGCAGGCACATCTTCAGTAGAGGGTGTGCAGGAGGCAGCTGATGGATGTTTCTCTCTCATCCATGTTTCTAACTTTCTATCCTTCTCCCTTCCTCTCTGTGAAAAAAAAAAAATCAATAAAATATGTGTGTGTGTGTGTTTTAAGTCCTCACTCAAGAATATTTTTCCATGATTTTTTAGAGAGAGTGGGAGAGGGGTGGGGGAGACAGAGAGAAATACTGATGTGAGAGAAACACATCAGTTGGTTGCCTCTTGCACACACCCGGACCAGGGCCCCGGGCCAGGGAGGAGCCTGCAACCGAGGTATGTGCCCTTGACTGGAATGGAACCCTGGACCCTTTGATCTGCAAGCCCATGCTCTATCCACTGAGCCAAACCGGCTAACGCTTGCTTGTTTGTTTTTAACAATCTGTCTGTGGAGTCATTTACATTTAATGATACATACAGTTATTGATATGGTTGAGTGTAAGTTAACCATCTTGATATTTGTGTGTTTTTGTTTGTTGTTGTTGTTTTAAATATATTTTATTGATTTTTTTACAGAGAGGAAGGGAAAGGGATAGAGAGTTAGAAACATCGATGAGAGAGAAACATCAATCAGCTGCCTCAATCCTTCCCACTGGGAATGTGCCTGCAACCAAGGTTCATGGCCCTGACTGGAATCGAACCTGGGACCTTTCAGGCCACAGGCTGATACTACGTCCACTGAGCCAAACCGGTTTCGGTATCTTGGTATCTGTTATCGATTTACCCCATCTTTTTATTTCTTTTCCCCCCCTCTTCTAATGTCTTGTGAAACACCTCTTAGTGTGGTTCCTTCACGGTTGCTCCAAGAATAACAGCTCGCACCTGTGGCGGATCCAGCTTACTCGCATTCATGTTCTGCCGCTTCACGTCTGAGTAGGACATTACAACCCTGTGCGTCACACCCCCTCCTGTCCCTGTGCTGTCTTACCTGGGCACCTGTGTTAAACTTCACCGTATGTTGTTGCTGTTGCTTTAAACTCTCCGTTCACTTTTAAAGACGTTAACAGAACAAAGAAAAACCGTCTTTTCCACCTCTGGGTGTTGTTTATCAGTGTCTACTGCTCTGTTTACCTTTCCCGTGGGTCCAGATTTCCACCGGGTACCACTTCTCCTCAGCCTCCAGAATGTCCTTTACCCTTCCTGTCGTGTGGGTCTGGGACAACAGACTCCCCCTGCACTTGTTTCTCTGGAAGCTGTCTTTCCCTTAACTTCCCAGAGATGGATAGGGGGCGGTGTTCTCACCTCTTAGCGCTTTAAAGTTGTTGTCCAGCGCTCTTCGGACTGGCATAGACCATTACAGTTTCTCAGGAGAAACTGGCTGTCGCTCTTACCATCATTCCCCTGCATTCCTTGGCTTTTTAAGATTTTCACTTTTGCCGAAACTTGGTGTGTCTCAGTGGATAGTCAGCCAGCAGATTGCAGGGTCCCAGGTTTGATTCCAGTTAAGGGCATGTACCTTGGTTGCGGGCACATCCCCAGTAGGGGTTTCTGGCTGCTCTTTGTCACTTTCCATGCCCTCAAACGGTTGTTCTGGGCATTTTATCTGGTGTTAATCCAACGCAAGCCACTGTCTGCCTCTGCCTCTCTCAGTCTCCGCCTCCTGCAATAGGTCTCTCTCTCCCCCTTCTTTCCTTCTCCCCTCCCTCCCTCTCTCCTTTCCTCGCTCATTGCTCCTACCTCTATTTTTTTCCTTTTCTTTCTTTTATTTATTTATTTTTTGTTGTTGTTATTCCTCACCCGAGGATATTTTTCCATTGATTTTTTAGAGCCAGTGTAAGGGAGAGGGCGAGACAGAGAGAGACATTGATGTGAGAGAGACACATCGATGGGTTGCCTCCTGCACACACCCAGACCAGGGCTGGGGAACCTGCAACCCGGGCACCTGCCCTTGACCGGCATCGAACCTGGGACCCTTCAGCCCGAGGGCTGACGCTCTGTCCGCTGAGCCACACCGGCTCCGGTGCTTCTACCTCTCTCTCTCCTCGCAGGGAGAACCTGGCCCCAAAGGAGACCCCGGCGAGAAGAGCCACTGGGTAAGCTCAGGGCTCGCCCGGCTGCCCCCGCCTGCCCTGGACACTCAGGGGGTGCCCCCCGACCCCAGCCACATCCCCATGGACACCTGGTCTCCCCGGGAGGAGCCCTGACCGCTCTCAGGCCTCGCCCCCTCCCTTCTCCCGCCCCTCCCAACGGGGCAGGGCCAGCCTCGTCAGGAGACCCCACGCTCTCTGTCTCTGCCTTCACGTCCCTGCCTCCGCCTCCCCTCCTCGGCCTTTGCAGGCCAGGGTGACCCTGCCTGGCCTCCCGGGCAGGGGGGGCTGACCCAGGCCAGACTGCATCCCCTGCCTCCACTGCCCTCTCCACCCCGCCCCCGTCCACAGAAGAAGGGGAAGCAGGAGGAACGGGATGGGGGCCTTAGGAAACCCCGGAACCATATGGGCAGGGAGGCTGGACATGCTGAGGTACCAGGTGCCCGGGGTAAGCGGGACAGGGCACCTAGACACCAGCATGCCCGGAGGAAGTGCCCAGAGCAGGGGGAGAGCCTGCCTCTAACGTGGACTGTAAATGAGCTCAGGGCTCCTAAAACTCCACTAGGCCCAAAGCCCTATCATCACCCCCAAATCCTGGGCACCGTCACATGCACAGGAGACCCAGGAGGCATGGGAGGAGACGCCGGGACAGGGTTACAGGCCCCGGGGAGGGGGGCCTAGAAACTGTCACTGGAGACAATCAAAGAGGAAGGGCACCTAGAAACCACATGTGCGGTCCCAGAAACCCGCACCGTCACCCGAGATAGTTGCCGAGAATGAGTTTCAGGGCCTAGAGATCTGCCTACCCCAGAGACACCCCGGTAGAGGACCGGACGCCCCCTAGAGGAGAGATCCCCCACCCCGGGAAGCTCTTTCGGAGGCGGGTCTGGTGCCTCCCCGGCCCCCGGCCCCCATCCCTGGTGCAGTCTGGCTGGGAAGCCCTGCCTCCTGGCAGGCGCTAGCTGGCGGGCGAGGACTCGGGCAGCACCCAGCGCCCGCCTGGCCCTCCCGGCTCCTGATGGTGGGGTCAGCGATGGATACAGCCGTGGGAGTCCCCCACCCTGCACGAGTCCGACCCCGTGTCTTTCCACAGCGTCTGGGGTCCTGCTACCTCTCTGGCCAGCCTCTCCCAGCTCCTCCCTGCCCCTCCCTCCCCCACCGCCTCCCACCCTGAGTGGCTCTAAAGCCTCTTAAGCATATTTCCAGCCCAGGGCTGGAGCTGGGCTGGGGGTTCGGTAGACCCTCCCAGCACATTCCCCACCAGCCCAGGAAAGGGGTGGGGAGAGCAGGGTGACCTCTGAACCAGGCTCAGCAGCCCCTCCCTGCATGGGGACCCAGCAGGGGGACAGATGCCTGAACCAGCCCAGATCAGGCCTCAGCCTCAGGACCACCTGTGGGAGGGGCCCCAGGAGGTAGCAGGGCCCCCGCCCGTCCACCTGCCTCCCCCCTCCCTCCCCCGCCCCCTCCTGCACTCTGCCCCTGCTTGCTGCCTACCTGGGAGGGGGCCTGCTGGGCGGGGGGCTGCATGAGGCTTTGGAGGCTGGGGGCGCTGTTCTGTTGGGAGCAGGTGGGGATGAGGTCCCGGGTGGGGAAGGGCCCTGGAGTGGTGGGGGGGCACTCCTATCCACACCCTCTTCCAGCCGGGCTGTAGCTCCGCAGTGACACCCAGTGGCCATGTGCACGCACTGCCGGGGAGTGACTGAGGGGTCCGGCTTGGCTGGAACAAAGCTCCTGCCCCTTGCTGAGACAGGAAAACCCAGGCCCAGACCCGCAGAGCAAACTGGGGGGAACCGGCTAACATCCCCCCAAGCACCTCCTCGGTGGGCCCAGGCCCCGGGACATAGATGCAGTTTGGACACTGGCCCCACCCTCATGCTGGTCACAGTGGGGTGGGGTAGAGTGGTGGGGGTTGGGGGGACAGACTAGTAACCAGCAGCAACCGGACACGGGGAGCTCAGCTGTGATGGGGGTGGGGGCGTGGGTTTAGCATCTTCCTGGTGGAGAACATGCTGGGGCCGGAAAGACACATTGACCAGATAAAGGAGGTTCAGACAGAGGGCAGGGCCCCAGGTGTGTGCACGTGGCGTAGCAGAGGGTGGAGGTCAGAGGTCAGGACTAGGAGACCATATTGAGGAATCTGAGTTTGTTCTCTGAGCAGCGGGGAGACATTGCAATAGTTACAAGCAGGAACTGATGTGGTCAGAAGGTGTGACCCTGTGGGGAATGGATGGGACAAGCAGAAAGAGACGCTGAAATGTTGGTGTCAATGAAGATCACTCTCCCCTTCGTATTTTGCCACTTTTGCACTCTCTTTCTTTCTATCTTTGCACACCTGTTTTGCCACATTTGCTCTTTCTTTCCTTCTTTATATATTTGCGGGCCTTTTTTCTCCTCACATTTCACACATCTCCCCTAACACATCTTTGTGCACCTCCAAAGACTGTGGACATTCTCCCAAAGAGCACTTAATATTATGCCACTTAATGTGTAACACATACAAACATTTTCACGGTACCCCCCATGCCTTTTATAGCTGTGTCTTTAAACTGCTCATCAAGATTCATGCATTACATTTGGTTGTGCCTCTAGTCTTTTTTTTTTTTAGCACCTTATAGCCTCCTTTTAAAAATATATTTTTTTATTGATTTCAGAAAGGAAGGGAGATGGGGAGAGATACAGAAACATCAGTGATGAGAGAGAATCATGGATCGCCTGCCTCCTGCACGCCCCACACTGGAGATCAATCCTGCAACCCGGGCCTGTGCCCTTGACCGGGAATCGAACCATGACCTCCTGGTTCAGAGGTCAATGCTCAACCACTGAGCCACACCGGCTGGGCATCTGTCGTCTCTTTTCAGCTAGGATGGGCCCCTGCCCTTTTCTCTCTCTCTCGACTCTGCCTTCCTGTGAAAGTCCCACCACGTGGACTTGTCCGGTTGGTTCCCGGTGAAGAGAGGCAGGTTAGCTGCTCCTGGCAGGAGCACTTAGGAGGGAGGCGGTGCCTCTGACAGCATCTCATCAGGAGGCTCACGGTGTCCACTTGCCCCGTTGTCCATGCCCAGATGTAGTTTAACATAATTTTTGAAGGTCATCCTTTTTTTTTTTAAGTGAGGTTTTTTTTTAATATATTTTATTGATTTTTTACAGAGAGGAAGGGAGAGGGATAGAAAGTCAGAAACATCAATGAGAGAGAGATATCCATCAGCCACCTCCTGCACACCCCCTACTGGGGATGTGCCCGCAACCAAGGTACATGCCCTTGACCGGAATCGAACCTGGGATCTTTTAGTCTGCAGACCGACGCTCTTATCCACTGAGCCAAACCGGTTTTGGCAAAGGTCATCCATTTTTAGATCCTCCTCCGTAATACTTGGAGAGAGGTCCCTGTGGGGACCTGTGACCAACCCCCTCACCAGGCTGGAATAGCCATTCAGTGGCCCGAGGGAAGCTCAATCCGTGATGTGGACAGGATACCCGGATCATAAGAGTCACAGTGGGCTGCCCTGGTCGGTGTTGCTCAGTGGATAGAGCGTCAGCCTGCGGACTGAAGGGTCCTGGGTTCGATTGTGGTCAAGGGCACATGTCTGGGTTGCGGGTTCAATCCCCAGTAGGAGGCATACAGGAAGCAGCTGGTCAATGATTCTCTCTCATCCCTGATGTTTCTCTCACTCCGTCTCCCTTCTCTGAAATCAATAAACATATTTGCTATCGGGGCACTGGTGGAACTGAGATATCTATATCGCAGAGCTAGCTAAGTCTGGACTAGGGAAGGAGGAAGGCAGTGTGAGTCTGGGCAAGACCCTGGACCCTCTGCTGTGGAAGGAAAGGACAGACAGAGTGGTGGAAGTGAGAGTGAGTGCCCACTGGTGGTCTCGGTCACGAGCCCTGGGCAGCAGCTGGCATGGCTTGGGAGTAGGGAGCCCCCAGATCAGGGTAGCTTTGTGGGCCGGGCGCTGCCACATCCCTGGGCCTGGGCGCTAGAGAAGCTGCTTAGAGAGAGGGTGCGGCTGAGGGCTGGGCCCTTGGGCTGCAGAAGACAGGCATTAGCAGTTGGAGCCTGGGAGGGATGAGCCCCAATGAGAAGGGGCTGGGGAGAGGGCATCCGGGTCGGACCCTCAGCTTCGCCAGCATTTCAAACACAGACTCCCAATAGCAATGCCACTTGCACCTGTTCTCACTTTACTTGTCTGTATTCCTTTAGAATGGAGGGAATGTTGGTAAGTAGCCTGCTCCCACGGACGACATAGACCCACCGTGTGTCCGTTTAAAAAAAACATCAGAGACGGGGTCTCGGGCACCTTCTGTGGCAGTTCCACGGCAGCCGCTGTGGACTGGCACCCCTCGCCCCCTGGGCAGCAGGGCTTGCAAGGGTGTGTGGGGAGACAGCAGCCAGCTGGGACCCACCAGGACTCCCCCAGGGGGCTGCTTCTGCCTGCTCTACACCCCCCCCCCCCCGTCCTTTCCCGGCCTTGTCCCGGCCGCCGGGCCCCGGGCTGCGGCAGGTGTGCAGGCTGCGGGTGCATGGCCAGGAGGGGGCATGGGCCGCCGGCAGGCTTCGCAGGGCCCCCTCCCCGGCCCCCTTCACGGCTGCATCTGTCTCTTTCCTCCGCAGGGGGAGGGGTTGCACCAACTACGCGAGGCTTTGAAGATTTTAGCTGAGAGGGTTTTAATCTTGG
>PVJN01063660.1:0-10702 GCA_004026805.1 Lasiurus borealis
GTTTCTAGAAAATTATTGAAAAACGTTATAACCATGGTTTTGAATCTATATCCAGTCATTTGCTTTCCTCCATTTCTGTTATTTGTGACCTGTTTCTTTGTCTCCGCATTTTGGCTGCTTCCCTGTGTTGATAGAGTGACTGTGTGTGCTAGGTATCCTATTGGGCCCAGTGGCTCGACCTCCCCAGTTACTTGAGATGGACTCTCTTGGTACACCCCTTTGTGGACTGTGTGTACAGCCTTGTTGTAGTTAAGTTTTGATTGTTGTTGGTATCACTGGGTGGAATTGACCTCACAGCCAATTGGCTGTGAGAATCAGCTGTATCTACCCTGGGAGAACTTCTGTGCTGGAGACACCCTTATGAAACAAGACTGGCAAAAGCTTCTCTGCTCAGTTTGAATGGGGAGGAGTTTCAGGGCGGAGCAGACAGCATTGGTTTCCCATCAGCCCTGCCCTAATAGGCCCCTGTGTCTTAGTGTCCCATGGTAATCGCTGCAAGCACCTCTGAGAGAAAGCTGCCCTCAAGGTCTGCCCACTATCAGACAGTCCAGTTTCACCCCGAATGAGTCTGGGTCCCCAGAGTCTCACCTGGAACTGGAGTTCAGTGCAGTTGGGAGCTTTTGTCTCCCTCCTGTTTGAGAAAACCAGCCACATACTCCGTTTCTCACCCTCTCCATGAGCATCTCAGTACCTCTGCCTCCTGCAGTCCTCTGAGTCTCAATATGCTTTTCTTTTTCCTTCTAGTTGTAGAATTTCCACTCGGCCAGCCTTCCTGTGGTTCTGGATGGTGCCTGTTTTATCTTTTAGTTGTAGTTTTGAAATTGTTGTGTGAGGCAGCAGTTTAGGTGTTTACCTATGCCACCATCTTGGTTTCTCCAAGAGTATAGAGGTTTTAAGTGTACATTTCTATGAAACATGATCTGTATTGTGCATTGTGTGTCTACCACCTAAAGTGAAATATTCTACCATCACCACATATTTGCCTTCCTTTACTCTTTAATACCCTTCCCACATCCCTTTCCTCTTGTAACCATCATATTGTTATCTATGTCTATGAATCTTCGTTTTGTTTGTTCATTTTTCATTTTTCTTTCAGTTTTATATCCCACATGAGTGAAATTATATGGTTCTTAACTTTTTCTATGATTAATTTTATTTAGCATGATATTCTCAAAATCTATCCATGTTGTCACAAATGGCAATATTGCATCTTTTCTTTTTCATCTTTTCTTATGACTGAGTAGTATTCCAGAATTTTAAGCTAGTTCTAGCCAGATTCCTTGTATTCTTTGAAACATTATCCTCCACATATTTAGTATGTAAGAAGATCCTGATGCTCAAGGCCACACCCACGTTAATTAACTCAGAATTGCTGAAATGTAGTCTAGATATCAGTAGTGTTAAAGCACCCACATTTCAGTGAACAGCCAAGGTTGAGACCATTATTCTCTTTAGAGTACCCCAGTTGGCTTGTAAAATTTGTTAGAGATGGTATTGTAATTTTAGGGTTCAGCAAATTAATGAATTTCTTCCCCTGTTTCCTAGGTATGTTTTTATATATCATTAATGTTTTCTGTGTGTTAATACTTGATAGCAAGAAGATACATAAGGCACTAAGTTAAAGATATTTAATTCTAATTTCTGGTCTTCTACATTTCTATTTTCTATTTCCTAAGTATACAGATAACACATGAATACACTACAGTTGTGAAATTTAAACAGAAATTAATAAAGTAAAAACTGACAGTCTCTTGATCCTACCTGAAAAACTGTTATTTATAAAAATATATCTTGCCGAGACTGGTTTGACTCAGTGGATAGAGCGTCGGCCTGCGGACTGAAAGGTCCTGGGTTTGATTCTGGTTGGGGGGCATGTACCTTGCTTGCGGGTACATCTCCAGTAGGGGGCGTGCAGGAGGCGGCTGATCGATGTCTCTCTCTCATCGATGTTTCTGACTTTCTATCCCTCTCCCTTCCTCTCTGTGAAAAATCAATAAAACATATTTAAAATATATATGTATCTTTACAATTACAAATATGAAGATTAATGGTACTGCCCTGGCTGGTAGCTCAGTTGGTTTGAGTGCCATCTCATACACCAAAAGGCTGCAAGTTCAGTTCCTGGTCAGAGCACATACCTAGGTTATGGGTTCATTCTCAAGTCGAGGCACATACAAGAGGCAATCAATAAATGTTTCTCTCTCACATTGATGTTTCTCTCTCCATTTCTGTCTTGAAAAGCAATAAAAACATATCCCAGGATGAGGATTTTTTTTAAAAAGAATGTTCAATGAACTTAGGGAAAGAATAGATGAACTTAGTGAGAACTTCAACAGAGATAGGCAGCATAAAACAGAACTAGAAAATACACAAAAAGAACCACTCAAAGATGAAGAATACATTACGGAAATGAAGACTACATCGCAGGACCTGATCAGAGTGGCTGTTAGGTGGGCATAATCCTATGTACATAAAGGTTGCCAGTTTAGATTCCTGGTCAGAGCACATGCCTTGACTTGATCCATGGTAGCAGGCATGCAGAAGGTAGCCAATCAATGTTTCACTCTCACATCAATGTTTCTCTCTCCCTATTCATCTCTCTCTCTAAAAAAAAATTAATTTAAAATAAATCTTTTAAAAACAATACATTATAAGGAATCATCAGTGCAATAGATTAAGCAGATCTAATCATTGGGCTGTATACCTGAAACTAATATAATATTTTATGTCAAATGTAATTGGGAAAAAAATATTTAAGAAGAAAAAAAATCCTACTGTAGTTTTGCGAGTCTACTGACAAAACTGACGATTTGAAATGTTTATTATATTATCTTCCCATCCAGGAATATGGATTATTTGACCAATTGGTCACTCTCTACAACTTACTACTTAAAGGGCTTTGTTGTCTTGATGGAATCTGTTAATACACATCCTTAAGCAGTATGTGTTTGAAAAATAAAAGAATATGACCTCGGTCACACTTTGCAGTGAAACAAGCCAAAGAGAACTATAGCAGCAGCAGAATTACAAGCTTATGAGAAGGCCAGCAAGGATATTCAGTCTTAGAACATGGGGGCTTAGCCCCAAGACTGCTGACTTTTCAAGAAAGAAGCGACTCTGCTGAAGGATGAGAAACTTGTACACATTCAAGTTATATATGCTCTATCACTAAAATTCAGCCAAAACTCTTATTCCATGCCATAGTGGTTTTAAATGCTTCCTTCCTCCTTCTTAAAAAATGAGTGAAATGGACATTCTTCCATATTAATTCCATTAGGTTATATAGCAGGACAAACCACTTTAAAAACAATTTGCAACAAGGGAGAGACTTTGAAGGATGTGGAGCAGAGAAATAGCCAAATAATTATAACATTATTTCTAATTTATAAAGACCACTCTGGTCACTAGATGGAAGATGAATGGAGTTGTGAGGACAGCTTCCAGTTTTCCATTTACTCTTCTCTCCACTCTATTTCACCCTACTCTATGCTCCATGAGACTGGGATATGTAACAAAAGGTTTTCTAAAATTCAACAATAGTAAGACAAAAGAACTGATTAGAAAGTGGGCCAAAGACCATAAAGACACCTCACCCCCCCCCCAAAAAAATGAATAGACAGAGCACAGAGGATTTTAGAGCAGCAATGAAACAATTCTCAGTATCGTATGTCGATACTGTATGTCAGAGAGAGAGAGAGAGAGAGAGAGAGATCAATTTTTTTCCAGTTATTTATGCACTTATTGGTTGCTTCTTGTATGTGCCCTGACCCAGGAGAGAACTTGTAATCTTGGTGTATCAGGAGGACACTCTAACCAATATAGCTACCCAGTTAGGGCCTGGAACTGGCATTTAAAAACAAGTAGTCAGGCCCTGTCCAGTGTGGCTCAATTGGTTGAACATTATCCCCCTGCACTGAAAGGTCGCCAGTTCAATCCCAGGTCAGGGCATGTAACCAGGTTGCAGATTCAATACCTGATCAGAGTGCATATGGGAAGCAACCAATCCATGTTTCTCTCTCATGTCAATGTTCTCTCTTTCTTTCTCTCCCTCTTCCCTCTCTCTCTAAAATCAATAAAAATATATATATTTTAGAAACAGTAGTCAGGCTTTAAAAATGGAAGCAATATTTGGGAAAGGCAAACAAAATACAACAAAGCTAAGTGAGATTAAGTACTGCAAAAGCTCACCCAGTTTGTAAGAGGCAGAGCCAGTATCCGAAGCTATTCTGTCTGTCCCCAGAGCTAATACCGCAATCCCTTCCCCATAACACTATACCTGCAGCTAGACAGTCAGACAGGCAGACATAGGACCTCAGAGATGTTAGAAACCATCACCTCCTTCTAGGTAGGTACTCATAAGCCTACACACAGACATGCACAGGAGCACATGCATGCACAGAGTACATGTGCATATGAACACATATGTGCATGAACACAGCTCCACCCCTGCTCCTACATGGCCCTAATTCCCAGGGATGAGGCTACACTTCTGGAGCTCAGGTTCCCCACAAGCTCCGGGCACAGGGCTCAGCGCGGGCATCAGTAATGTTTCTTCTCCTAGAAGACCACAGGCCGAAACCCCCAGGGCTCTGGCTTGCTGGGAGGACAGGCCCCTGGGTTTCTCTGTCATCAATTCCCACAGCAGATGGAGAGAAGGGCTAGCACGTTTCTGACGTTATATGAGCACTTCTAGCAGCCTTTGTCCTCGGAGATTAAGAGCCTGATCTTAACTCCCTGGCAAGCCCTGAATCAGGACACTGAATCTCCTGTCAGCCCACAGGTAGGCAGGCTGAGTGGTGTGGGGATCAGAGACTGTGGCATCAATATATTCGTGTGATCTTCCTCCCTTTCCTCATGCTGTCTTCTTCTCTCCTCTGTCTCAAAAGCCAGGAAACAAGTACACAAGAAAGTTAGGATAATACAAGCAGGGGTTCAAAGCACACACTCCATCTAGCTATGTGGACTTAGGCCAGTCACCTCAATTCCCTGTACCTGACTTTCATTAGCTATAAAGCGGAGGCGGCAAAGACTAAATGAGCTACTGTGTGTAAAGTTTTTGGAGCAGGGTCTGGCATGTGTAAGCACTGACAATACACAGGAAGAGGCTGCAGTGAAGTGGGCATCTCTAACAGGGAACTTCTGGGTGAGGCGCTGCCAGCTCAGCAGAGAAACATGAGAGATTAGTTTCCAGTATAAGCCCCACTTTAAGCACCTATGGTTAATCAGATGGAGACGAAAGGTATGTCGAGTCTGAGGGAAAAGAATTGCAAGGGGCATATTTCACTAGTAAATGTCCACTTCCTTGGAATCTACAAGAGCTGGGAAGGGAAAGGGAAATCTCTAAACTGACATTAGTAAAAATAAAAAAATAGACAGAAAGGAGAGATTTCAGAGAGCTGAAAAAAGGGTCCTGCACAATCCCTAGCTGGTCAGTCATACCTATTCAAATGCAAACAATATAATAGGAAGTTAAATATGGAAAGAACTCTTCACGCCATCCCTCCAACCTCACTTCAGAAGGAAGCCACACACACCAAACACAAATATAAAGATTTCTCTTTACCAAAATAAGATTATTCTATATGCATTGTTCTGCAACTTGCTTTTATCACTTAAACAGATATTCTAGACAGTCCTGTAATGAAGATAACATAGCTTAGCAATGAGTAGCTTCCACACTTCATGTCAGACGGCCTGAATTAAAACCACAGCTCTACCACCTCCACACTATGGGATCTGGTGAGTTATTCAAGTTTGCTAAATACTATTACTTTATCTGTACAACAGAGACAATGACAGTGTCAATATCAGAGGATTTGGAGGAAATAAAATTATAAAAGACACACAAAGTGATTAGTTCAATGTGTGCCGTATATTGAGTATTAATATGTGATAGCTAATGTTAGCCATTATTTCTTTAGAGACTGCATGATACTGACTAACAAGAATGTACTACAAATTGTTTAATAATTCACCTATCTTGATATTTAGGTTGCTTCTTCTGTGGGTTGTTTTGTGTATTTGTACTGTTTGGTATTAATAAACAAGGTTATAATAAAAATGTGTATACATTTCTGTGCTACATATATGTGACTATTTTAAAAGGATAGATTTATTCAAGAGGAATTATTGGATAGAATAGATTTTCAATTGTGATGGAAACTACCAAAAGGACTCTCCTGATTGCTCTCTCATGAGCGTATTTTTCTCTTTAAATATTGTTCAAAAACTGTACTGATAATCTGATGGGTGAAATTGTATTTCAGTCTAATTTATGTTTTCTGATTGCCAGTAGGTTAAACATCTCATGTTTTCTTTAGTAAATGTGTTGCAGATATTTTCTTTGAGTCAATAGTTTATATTTCAGCTTTACTTACTGTCTATTTTGGTGAAATTTTCACATTTTTAGTACACTATTTTGTCTTTATTGCCACTATATTTTATTTCTTGCTTAGAATGGCATCCCCATTCTAAGACCATTAAAATATGCTCCTTCATTTTTTGCTAAAACTTATTTTGGAATTTTACATTGAAATTGTTCATTCATATGAGTTTTATTTTTATGTGTGGGTTAGACAGAAATTTAGCCGTATTTTCCAGAGATTCAGCCAACTATCATAAATATCCCTTATTGAATACTCTATCTTTCCTATATTGCTATGAAATATATTTTTATTACATACTAAGTTCCACAGAATTTAAGATCTGTATATATGTATAAAAACAGATACACAGGATTTATTTATGTTGGTCTATTAATTTGCTTTTCTCTGTATGTTTTTCTTATTGTCTTTTATTATTTGTGTGTTTTGATTTTTAGATTAGAAAAGTTTTCAAATTAGAATAATCTTGTCTTTCTTTAGCCATTTACCCCTTTAGATAAATTTAGAATGACCTGAAGTGACAGTAAAAATTCCCTTGGGGTTAATTAGAAGAGTGAATAGGGGTGGGAGGAGGTAGAAAGGGAATAGAGGGGATGAATGGGAATAGAAGGAGACTTGACTTGGGGTGGTGAACACACAATACAATGATGTATTATAGAACTGTACACCTGAAACCTATATAACTTTATTAACCAATGTCAATCATTCTAATAAATTCAATTTTAAAAATATATATTTTATTGATATTTTCACAGAGAAGAAGGGAGAGGGATAGAAAGTTAGAAACAATGATCAGCCACCTCCTGCACGTCCCCTACTGGGGATGCGCCCGAAACCAATGTACATGCCCTTGACCAGAATTGAACCTGGGACCTTTCAATCCACAGGCCGACACTCTATCTACTGAGCCAAACCAGTTTCGGCCAATCATTCGAATAAGATCAATTTTTTTAAAATTCCCTTGGGGTATCACTATTTTACATTGCATATATATATATATATATATATATATATATATATATATAAAGATGAAATGATATGCAAGATACTGTCATTCAAATTAGCTAGTAACTTTTAAAACATGGTATTGTTTTACCAAAGATGCATAAATCGGTATAATCTTGTAATGCCTAGGATATAGCAAGTTTTTTGTTTGATTTACATTGTAGTCAATTCTGAACGGAAATAAAGCTTAAGATGAAGATGCTCAACAGGTTGTGAAGGATTAATCTAAAGTATTCTAACCTAGCAAAATAATCAACACATTAAAAATTCCCTTTGGGGGTTATTATAGGTGCATTGAATTTTATAATTTAAGAAAAAATGACTTTTCTTCAGCTTTACTGAGATATAATTGACACATAACATTGCTATAAATTAAAGTGTACAGATAATTTAATAGTTATATATCGCAAAATGATTACTACAGTAAGGTTAGTTAATACTTTTATCACCTTACATAATTATTATTTCTTCTATGTATGAGAACATTTAAGATCTACACTCTTAAGTAGAAATTGTGGTTACCAGAGGCTGGGGAGGGTAGGTGGAGGAATTGGGGAAATGTTGTTTTGAGGTACAAACTTCTAAGCAGTAGATAAATTAATCCTAGATATCTAACGCACAGCACAGTGACTATAGACAATACTGTACTATAAACATCAAAGTTGATAAAAGACTGGGTATTAATTGTTTCCACCACAAAAAATGATAATTTTGTGTCTTGTAACATGATATATGTGTTAACTAATGCTATGCTGGTAATCATACACCAATATATAAATATATCTAACCAACAGATTAAACCCCTTTAAAATTACACAACATTAAATATCAATTATGTCTCAATAAAAATAAATACCTATCCCCTTAGCAAATTTCAAGTATGTAATACAATAACTTTTTTACTTCAAATGTACAACCTCGACTTTATTGGGGATTTTATTTTTGTCCCTTTCATTTAATTTATTACAGTGACACTGGTTAATATAATACAGGTTTCAGGTGCACAATTCTACAATATATCATTTGTGCAATACATAGTGTTAACTTTATTCGGCATACTCTACAATAGAGTCCCAGAAGTTAAGAATCTTACAGGTGGAAAATTGTACCTTTTGTACAATATCTCTCCATTTCACTCACCACCTAGTGCCTGGCAACCACCATTCTATAACCTATTTCTGTGAATTTGTCTTTTTTAGATTCATCCATGAGAAAGAAGGAAATCCTGCCATTTGTAACAATGTGGATAGATTTCAAGAACATTATGCTAAATCAAATAAGTCAGAAAGAAAAAGACAATTACTACTGGATATTACTTAGCTGTGTAATCTATAAGTTGACATTCTTTAATATTGAATCTTTTTTTAGGAACAGGATATCTCCATTTACTCAGATCATAATTTCATATTCTGTTATAGTTTCTTCAGATAGATATTTTACATTTCTTTTTATTTTCCCTTTTAGGTTTACCCCTAAGTATTGCTTAGACTTTCTTAGCATTGTCAATTAAAACTTTTTTCTCCATGGATTTTCCTAATGTAAGAAAAGTATTAATATTTGTGTATTTATCTTTTACTGGCCATATTAGTGAAATCTTCGTATGTTTAAAGTATTCAGATATGTATTAGCACTTTTCCAGATATACAAGTCACTGAAAAATAATGACAATTTTACCTAATCTCATGTTTATGCCTCCTATTTCTTTAATTTTGCCTTTTAATTGGCTTAGCCTATCATCTGAGCAATGCAGTTCAATACTGGTAACAGAGGTCATCCTAACTTGTCTTTTCCATGATACTGGTGGGAATCAGACTTTTATATTCACAGTTTTATATTCTGGTATTTTTGAATGTTTAGAATAAGAACTTCATAGTTTTTAATCAGAAAAATTAACATATTTAAATAATCTCCATAATATAGACTATTCCTGGTAACATTTCTATTTTGAGTGGCATCCTTGAATAAAAACTTTTAACGTAAGTGGCTAGATTATATTAGCCAAAGAGAAATATTTAAATATATATTAAGAAGATTTTGATCTTAAGATATAAATATTTTCACCTGATTTCTGTGGATGTCAAGGAGCACTGATTAAATCTGATGTTAACTTTTGTCCTATCCCAACTACCATGACCTTTGGAACTATCAGAAGAGGATCCTAACAAGATGACCTCATTAACCCCTTCTCTGAAAGCATCATGATTAAAGGTGGGACTCAGCAGCCTCTTCCCCTGGGATTAAAAAAAAGTGGCTAGAAGTTGGTCAGGAAACAACCTAAGAAGAATCTTTGAAACGAGAATTGGGGGGAAACTCAGACAAATTGGGCTACATAGAAGGTCCTAAGAGCACATGAGAAATGTTTAGTTTCTAATTTGGGAAGCAACTTGAAATGTTCAAATGTTTCCCTTGTGAGATTTTACTCCCTATTTCTCTACAGTTTCTTGAAGTAAATGATCTCTAAAATCCTAACATAGCAGTGGGCTTAGGGAAGACGCTCAGATCCCTTCCACTGCTTCTCCAACCCTGTCCAAGAAGACAAGAGATATGGAGATAAAGAATGGCAGCAGCAGCACCTCAGAATTTATCCTGCTGGGCTTGTCTTCCAACCCTCAACTGCAGAAACCCCTCTTTGCCATCTTCTTCACCATGTACCTGGTCACTGTGGTGGGGAACGTACTCATCATCCTCGTCATCTACTCTAACTCCCAGCTCCATACACCTATGTACTTTTTCCTCAGCAATCTATCCTTTATGGATATCTGCTTCACAACAGTTATTGTGCCCAAGATGCTGGTAAATTTACTATCAAAGACAAAGTCTATCTCCTATGCGGGCTGCCTGGTCCAGATGTACTTCTTCATGGCGTTTGCGAACACTGACAGCTACCTGCTGGCCTCTATGGCCATAGACCGGCTGATAGCCATCTGCAACCCCTTCCACTATGATGTTGTTATGAACCTACGGCGCTGCTTCCTCATGCTGCTGGGTTCTTGCACCATCTCCCATGCGCACTCCCTATTCCGTGTGCTACTCATGTCCCAGCTGTCTTTCTGTGCCTCTCACGTCATTAAGCACTTTTTTTGTGATACCCAGCCTGTGCTGAAGCTATCCTGTACTGACACTTCCTCCAGCCAGATTGTTGTCATGACCGAGACACTGGCAGTCATTGTGACTCCCTTCTTGTGCATTCTCTTTTCCTACCTGCAAATCATCATCGCTGTACTCAGAATCCCCTCTGCAGCTGGGAAGTGGAAAGCCTTCTCTACCTGTGGCTCACACCTCACTGTCGTAATCTTATTCTATGGGAGTGTCAT
>PVJN01063662.1:0-10700 GCA_004026805.1 Lasiurus borealis
GTTCATTCCTTCAGGAATAATTACTGTGCCTCCATGTGGAAGTTTTCTCATTCCAAAGAAGCAGGATCATCCATCATATCAATGTGATATGGTTTTGCCAGATGCCAGATGAATTAGCAAATGGTATTCAATATACACATTCGTCAATTCTGACTAGGGCTTAAATAAAACCATAAGGATATATCCCTGGAAAATACTCATGGATTTAGAACATATTTTTTAAATTGTCCAGACAGATATATGGTTCTCTTAGTTACTTAAAAAATTTTAGAATTAAAATAGCATTTGTCCAAAGCTGGCTCTCTTAAATACACATTGAAAAAGGCCAGAGGCGGAAATTCTTCAACTTGAGCGTGCACCAGAATCACCTGAAGGTTTGTGAAAACAAAGATTATTGGGCTGCACCCTAAAACGTTGGACTCAGTACGTCTAGAATGGGACCAGGGCTCTGCATTTCTACCAAGTTTTTAGGTGATGCAGATGTTCCTGGCCTGGAAAGCATACTTTGAGGATGACTGCTCTTGACAAGTCTTTCACAAAATGTAAGGCACATAGGAAGCACCGAGGGGATCTTTTTTTTTTTTTTTTTAATTTTATTGGCTTTTTACAGAGAGGAAGGGAGAGGGATAGAGTCAGAAACATTGATCAGCTGCCTCCTGCACGCCCCCTACTGGGGATGTACCACAACCAAAGTACATGCCCTTGACTGGAATCAAACCTGAGACCTTTCAGTTCGCAGGCTGACGCTCTATCTACTGAGCCAAACCAGTTTCAGCCCAAGGAATCTTTTATGTGGGTGAAGGAAGGGCTCAAGTTTCTACAGTTTGACAACTTCTTGGGTGATGCTGATGCTGCTGGCCTGTGGACCACACGGGAGCATCCAGGTTCTATACAATGTATAGCACATCTTAGCTGACTAACAGTTTGGGGGTTTCCTGATGAAAATATGAAAGTAACTAAAGTTTGGACTTCACTCAACCCCTCCCAGTTTGGCAGTCAGATGTCAATGAATGCTTTCAAACTGATTGCTAAGCCTTTTACTCTAACCCAGGAAATTGAATCAATATGACCCATTCTTCCCATCTCCCAATTTTGCCGAAGACTAGTTTAACAGATTTTCAACTACATGCTCATAAACAGAAACTGGTTTGGCTCAGTGGATAGAGCATCACAGAACAGGTTTGGATATTGGGACCACAGGATTCAGAAACTGGAGTTTAGAGTACAGTGGTACCTTGAGATACGAGTGCCCTAACATACGAGATTTTTGAGATATGAGCCGTCAAGTGAGTGATTTTTGCTTTGAAATACGAGCAATATTTGAGATAGGAGTAATTGTTCGGATGGGCCGGCTGCACACGACCCACCAGTTTACCACAACTTGAGCGTCTCATAGTTTCCCACGCCTCAAGGTTAGGGAACGAATTAAACTCGTATCTTGAGGTACCACTGTAGTTGTGATTTATCTAAGACAGGAAACCCAGGTCAAGGATGTTATTTCCTCTCCATTGTTTAGAAGAGGCACCTGGGGAGGGGTGGAGTGAGAGGGAGGGGGGCACTGGGGCGGATTCTAAAGACTGTGAACAGGTGGGTGGAGATACCTTGATGATCTGGTGATGGTGACAGTGTTTTAAGAATAGGGTATGGCCTTGCTAGAAGCTTCGGGTCTCAAGTGGGGCAATTACTCAGACACCTAACTTCTCTAGCTCAGAACTTTGGATTAAATCATTAGAAGTGTCTGCTTCAGAGTTTTGAGGAAAGACTTCAGCTATCAGGTTCCAGGATCCATTCCTCTGTCCTGTACTTCCCATACTAGTTCACATCAGTTCCTATTGGGTCATCGTGTTCAGGGAAATTGAATCACAGAGTTGCGAACAACCGTAATAATTACCTAAGGCTCTTTCTCCTCAGACTGTGATTCAGCATTAATACATCTCACAAGGGATAAGTTTGTAACTCGTCTCTAAGGTAACATTTGGTAGATATTAGGACAAGTTAACGTAAAAACATTCAAACCCGTAAGGGTGTGTGTGTGTGTGTGTGTGTGTGTGTGTGTGTGTGTGAGAGAGAGAGAGAGAGAGAGAGAGAGAGAGAGAGAGAGAGAGAGAGAGTTTATTTGAGCCAAACTGTTGACAATTGCCAGGAAGCAGAACCTCAACAGATTGAGATAATGCTCCAGAGAATGGTGATCTTTCATCTATTTTTATACATTGCAATCAAAGGACGGGATGTAAGTGGGTTACATGAAACCCATTGGTGATAGACCAGAGAGGCAGGAGAAAGCAAAGCAGGGAAACCTCTGGGGTTGGATAAAAAGCAAAATGATAGACACGTACTTAGGTGGGTGCAGAATTGTTAACAGTCAACCATTAACATGATAACAATAACAATGAAGGAATTTGTGGCATCTGTCCTGGTACCTAAGTACATTAGATTGTGTCCCAAGGGGTTTAGAAAAAAAGAAAGTTACAAGTTACCCAGATATGTTATCGTAGATGCAAAAAGACACAGAGGCCCAGTTAAGGTAAAGGTTGACTTTGTTGTGAACATACCAGCCTAGGACATAACTACCCACCATAACTGCTTTTAGTTAAAGTTTAATTTCAGACCATCCTTTGTGGTGACTTTAGGTCTCTGAGTTTGTAAGACTGTCATGCAGGCCTTCCCTGAGCTTCTCAGATCAGCACGTGGCCCCTTTTGTGAACAGACAAAATGTGAGGATCCTCTGACTTGTATTAAGACATCTCAGAAACTTAGAAGTTTCATAAACATGGAATCAATTAGAGCTGGGAGAGATGAGTAGTTTTATGAGACAGGTCACCCAAATATGAAAGAATCTGGGAACTAATTTGTTCCCCTATTATATTGCGTCTGTTGGCTCTAGATTTTCTGAGCTGGCTTTAGATTCAAGCCTTTTATCCATGGTACATGCAGACTGCATGTCACAAATTTTGATTTGGAAAATGTTGTCATTGTAACAGGAAATGGGAGCCGGGGACGAAGGTATGCTAAAGAGGAAGTTTATTCTGCACTAACGAGCAAGATTCATTAGCGAGGAAGGTAGAAAAACCAGGATTAGAGAAGGAGAAGGAGAAGGAGGACCCAGCCAGACTGCCTCGTAGACGGGTGTCCCAATTCTCCTCTAGGGACGCAAGCACAGGTGGCAAGAGTATCCTCTGCCAATAGGTTGGACTTATGCGGATGACTCAGGCACTTACTAAATATTGGCCGAGCATAAATGACACAGGATATAGACATGCAATGCACGAATCACACGCGGTTTATTTACCAGAGTCCTGGTGGTTTCCAGACCTCGGCAGGCCACCCGGAGATCTGTGCTGAGACACACACACACACACACACACACACACACACACACACACACACACTGGATGTTAAACGTTGCAGCTGCAGCTTGGTGTCTCGTAGAGGCCTCTGCTTGTGGCTCCCAGTTCGGACCCAGGGTCCACGGCAGAGCGCAGAGCTCCGGCAGGATGCAGGAAGGGGAGCGGAGAGCGACCGTCTGTGGAGAGACAGACAAGCGGCTCTAATCTCCTTCGGAGCTTGCTCCCTTTTATGTGCTCAGTGGGCATCCTCAGCGTGTCTTATCATCGGGTCCCAGGAGTCCTGCTATCTGGTCTTACATGTGGGGTACAAACTTCTTGATCTATTCTTCACATGCACATCACTTTTAAGGGTGTTTACACTTCGTTTCACTCTCTAATATGTCACACTCAATTCTTATTTTATATTTACATTGTATCCTTATTATTATTATTACTATAACAACTGGGGAGACAGCAACAGGTGCAGCAGTGAACACGCCTTTTGAGGGGAGAACGGGGAAGGAGAGGGGCCCAAGGTGGAATGGAAAGGGGTGGCCCCAGGGCACTCGGCACGTGCTGATTGGTGGTTCAGTGTCTCAGGAATGTCATACTCCACCCACCAGTTGGGGGAAGGGAAGATCTGTCAGCCATAAAGAAAGTTCACCTCCCCTGGAGTGGCATCTTTATTCCTGGAGAGTCTCTGTCCCTTGGAGGCGGCAGAAGGCCTGGCCTGGGCTCTATGCCGAGGGCCCCCCTCTCTTGAGGCCTCAAGCTTTAGCATCAAACACTTGGTAAGTTTTCTGAGCCTCACGACTCCTGTTTCCTGCGCCTCACTGGATGTGAGCTGTAATTTTTGTGGGCTCAGGAAGAAATTTAGCCTACAGTGTTGAGAAAAATAAAATAGAGACTTTTAAAAAATATAGTTTATTGATTTTTTTTTTTTTTTTTTACTGAGAGGAAAGGAGAGTGAGAGAGAGTCAGAAACATCGATGAGAGAGAAAGATTGATCAACTGCCTCCTTCACACCTCCTACTAAGGATGCCCGAAACCAAGTACATGCCCTTGACTGGAATAGAATCTGGGACCTTTCATTCTGCAGGCTGATGCTCTATCCACTGAGCCAAACCAATTTTGGCAAATAGAGGCTTTTTAAAAAAAGTATTACTTTTAAATGGCATAGGTAATCCCTAAACCTCTTTTTACTTGAAATTAAACCCAACAAACAATGGGTCTGTGCTGCCTGTCACTACTGAGCCAATTGAGCAGAAACAGGGTTGAATCATATGTAAGCGTTTATTCCAATAAAGTCAGCAGTAGGGGAGAGCAGCAGATCATTGACAAAAATCTGCTTTGTCCCTTCCATCCCCCCCATAAACCAGCAGCTAAATGGGGTAGATGGGCAAAGATTGCATGGGGAAGTAGGCAAAAGGCATCAGAATGGGTACGCAGAATAAAGGTGGGAATACTGGCTTGGGGAAGCAGACACAAACAATAGGTATGCAAAATGGGGAAGTAGGCCAAAAGGAATAAGAATGGGTATAATGGTTACAGATTACAGGCAATGAGGGTTGGGGGGGGGAGGGGTGCAAAGTGCAGGGGATGTGCCTCTGGAGGTTCCATTATTTTCACAAGGTTGTTAACCTTCCCATGATGATAGACAGTTCTTCGATGACAATGGAACACACTGCAAGGTTAACTCGGGTCCCGCCTACAACTCAGGTTAGAATGTGTTTTCTTTAATCAGAGCAAAACCATCATGGTTAACAAAGCGTAAGTAATCTATAATAATAAAAGTGTAATATGCTCGTTAGACCGGACATCCCGAAGGACGTCCTTCCAGTTGAAGCCAGGGCTGCGAGAGAAGCCGGGTCCCGGGTGCCCCAGGGAAGCTGGTGCCGACAGCTGGGGGAAGGAAGGCCTACGCTTGCACAAATTTCTTTTTTTTTTTTTATTTAATATATTTTATTGATTTTTTACAGAGAGGAAGGGAGAGGGACAGAAAGTCAGAAACATCAATGAGAGAGAGACATCAGCTGCCTCCTGCACACCCCACACTGGGGATATGCCCGCAAGCAAGGTACATGCCCCTGACCGGAATTGAACCTAGGACCCTTCAGTCCGCAGGCCCACGCTCTACCCATTGAGCAAACCGGTCTAGGCACGAATTTCTTATAATTATAGCTAATGGCAATAATTTCTTTCTGCTCCTACCCGAAACAGACTCTTACATCTTAAAAGACTCATTGCCTCTCCTGAAATCTCAGAGGGTCGGCAGCTCCCTTGCCTTTGTTACCCTTTCTAAACAGTGTAACCAACTCCGGGCAGATATTCATACGCTCAAGCTAAACATTTCCCGATGTGCGTTAGAAAAATATAATTATCTGTTTCTTATTTATTCACTGATGGATAATTTAGTCCCTGACTTGTTGAGTGCCTGCAGTGTTGACCTGTGCCCACGATGTTAGATATAAAGGTCACGAAAGCCAGTGAGGCGTGGCCCTGCCCTGAAGACACTGACGGTCAGTGGAGCCAAGCCTTCATTTTTTCATCCATTCATTCCAGGGATAGGTTTTGAATTTCCTTTGGATTCTAGCTACTGTTCTAAGCACAGAGGAGTTTATATTTTAATGGCAATGGCAGGGGTTAAAAGGGCAAAGAGTTAGGCAGTTCATAAGGAAACAAACAAATGAGATCACATTGGTATAAAAAAATGGTAGGAAAAAAAATCTCTAAAATATTAAAGCAAGTTAATGGGACAGGGTGGCCTGAGGAGGCATTTCTTATCCTATATAATAAAACTCTAATATGCAAATCAGCCAAATGGCAGAACAACCAGTCGCTGTGATGCATACTGACCACCAGGGGGCAGCTCCTATGTTGAGCGTCTGCCCCCTGGTGGTCAGTGCGCTCCTACAGGGGGAGTGCCACTCAGGCAGAAGCTGGGTTCACAGCTGTGAGAGGATGCAGGCCGGGCTGAGGGACACACTCACACACACACACATCCAGTGCACAATTTTCAGTAAAAATAGTGATGAGACATGGATGATCTGGAGGAAGGGCATTCTAGGCAGAAAGAAACAGTGCTGAGAAGGTCCGAAGTCCAGAAAGAAGTGCCATCTCTTCCAGGAAGAGAAAGAAATCCAGGGAGCCTGAGAGCAAGACACCTAATGACAGTTGGGAGAGATAAGTGATAATAGGTGGAAGGAGTTTTTAGGGGTAAAATAGGCAGGTTTAGGGTGTATTAGGGATTAGGGTGCCCATGGGTAGAACCACAGGGCTGCAAATTAGGGGGCAGGGAGCTGCCAAAAGGCATACATTTACAGAATACGAGGGCTGGGATCAGCCAAAAGATATACATTCACAGAATAAAGAGAGAGGAGGGGAAAGCCACAGGGAGCAGAAAAACAAAGGGGAGAAAAGAAAGGGGTTTGAGCTCTGAAGCTGCTACAGTGGCCAATCAGAGGGGATAGCAGGACACAAAGAACAGCAGCCTTTATAAACCTTAGGAAGGAGGGACTCAGTGGGTCTATCTCCCCCTGTCCACGTGGCAGTCTGTGCTTGTTTGCCAATAAATTTCCACCTTTTCCTGTACCACCTTTTGTCTGTGGCTTCATTCTTCGAATCCACCCGGACAAGGACCAGAGAAATCACCCCTGCATATCTTGCCCAGAGGAAAACTGCTTTTCAGTCTGATTTCTGCCTTTCATAGATAAGATAATAAATTGCTTTGGAAGGATAAGCATGTGTAATTACATGAACAGGTAGAGAACTGTGGGGCTCTGTCTGTTTTCAAAGAGGAGGTAGCTTTTGCAAAAGGTAGTGCCCGGCTGGTGTTGCTCAGTGGCTGAGTGTCGACACATGAACCAAGAGGTCTCCGGTTCCATTCCAGGTCAGGACACCTGCCCTGGTTGGGGCTTGATGTTTCTATCTCTCTCTCCCTCACCCTCCCTCTCTTTCTAGAGTCAACAAAAAACATATGCATGTAATTTAAAAAAGAGTAGGAGCCTGCAGCGATTCATTGAGGGTGCTTCTAAAACTCTTGCCTCTGGAGACTGGAGCCCGTGAGTGGGAAGGCTGCGGAGTGGAGGCAGTGGTGGGGGCACGGCCGCCTGAAGGCTTCTTATAACTTTATCTACTCCCAAAGGTGATAATGTCCAAAAATAATTTGCATGCCTGGAGAGATGACTTTTTAATAAACCCACACAATTAGAGACACTTTGATTCAGTCCTTTTCTGTGGGATAAATTCCAATTTAGTAAAGTCTGCTTTAATGAGATTTTCATATAGTCATATCTTTTGTCAAGGAAATTGAGACCCATGCTAAAAAAAAAAGAAGCTTTTCCTTTATCAAGTTCATTTCTTCTTTTCTGTGTCTTTAAAAATATATTTATGTGTGTTGTGCATATTTTCTTTTTTAAAAAAATATAATGTTATTAATCTCAGAGAGGAAGGGAGAGGGAGAGATAGAAATGTCAATGATGAAAGAGAGTCATTGATTGGTTGCCTCTTGCACGACCCACACTGGGGATCCAGCCCATGACCCAGGTATGTTCCCTGACTAGGAATCGAACTGTGACCTCCTTGCTCATAGGTTGATGCTCAACCACTGACTACACTGGCTGGGCCATTTTTTTTTTCTTTTTAATGCTGATCTTAGGGTTAAGAAATAAACATGAATGTAGTCATTTTTATTGGTCCTTCCTGATGAGGACAGTGGGTTCTGTAGAAATGTCACTTGTGGCTAGAAATGATTTAATGATATTAACACTGAGAAAGAGAGAGAGAGAGAGAGAGAGAGAGATTGATTCTGTTACTTTAAAAGAACACATGGTCCAGCTGTGCCATGGGATTGAGCACCACCATTGCCCCAGGATCTTGGTGCCTCTCTTGTTTAGTGTTCAGCTCATCTTAGGCTGATGACTGAAAAAAAAAAAAAAGAAATGTATCCCCCTACATCTCATTTATCATTTAGTATCATTTCATGTATCATTTAGTATCACCCTAAGCCATCTGACATATTTCCTACTCTGAGAAAAAATGTTATTCTAGATTTCATAATCCTGCTCTCAAGGCTGTCCTCACCTTGATGATTGGGACCAGCGACGAAGTTAGTGTTGTCCACTGCTGGCTCTGTGAACCACAGGTGAGGGCCTTATGAAATTGGTTTTATAATTACTTAAAAATGCATTTATCTCTGCTCCCTTGCCTCCCTAGGCAGGCCCCACACCTTGAAGTTTGTTTTTAACAAGGAGGATTTCAAAGCTTGGTATTTTCGAGAGCTGCCGTAGTGTTTGTGATCTTTAAAAATAAATTACATTCATATGCATAAGCTAAGCATGTAATATTTTCTCTCGTGTTTTATCTTTTAATAAGAAAATTGGAATAATAACACTTTAAATTGAACTCTGATAACATTTTTAACCAATTTTAAAAAAAACACACACACACATTTCTTGTTCTATCCTTTCTGCACACATTTAAATTACTTTTAAAATTCTAAACGCCCCAAGTTCCTCAGAGATCCCCTTCCTGGACGATGGAGCATTTCCCAGTGAACCCTGCTTAGCGGCTGAAATTGTTCAAAGCAATTTGTCCAAGGTTGCACCTAAATTAATGCAACGTGGGGATCATATATTATATTATTTTTCAAAATTCAAGACACAAAGCAACCTTTTCAGCTATTCAGGGCTGGCATGGAAGTGTAAGAGGAATAAATGATATGACACGTGATTTGAGGAGAGATGCTGCGAGGCACTTCTTCCCACATTCCCCTTCCCCTTTCTCCCGAGGGCCCCCGAGTTCCCTAAGACTTTGTGTCTAGAAGTACAAAGACAGAATGCAAATACCTGGAGAAGAGGAGAAATGCAGAACTATGATTAATCTATGACTCCCCTGTGAAAACATATTCAGCAGATTACTTACCCAAAATTTTGGGCTGGGGGGTAATACTGGCAAGTATTTTATTTATGAAAATAGTTGAGGAAGAACAAGCCCTGGCTTTCTTACATGATTAAACAAAAATGTGTGTGAGGGGTTGGGGGCTTTAAAAGGGAGAGGGGGTGTTTAAATAATTGGTAATAGGATGAAGGCCTAGGACTCGTCTATTGGACCTGATTCTTCCTGAGACTCTTTTCACGTCTGCACATTTGTTCTGTTTCTCAGATTGTCCTTTCTGACCTCCACTCCAACCTCTTAAGGAGCTGCTTGCTACCTTCAAGTCTAAGGTCCAATGTTGTTGTGCCCAGAATTCTCCTCTGACCTTGATGCTTTCCGTTCCCTCACGTGCTTCCTTCTCTATTTCCAGTGTGCCATGTGCATTCTTATTGCGTTATTGCCCCTTACAATGTTTTTTTTTTTCAATACATCAAAATAATATTTTAATTAATTAACTTTGGGGGAAAACCACTAAACAGACATGTTTCCATATAACTGAAAATTCCCACTCAAAAGGGCAGATGAGGTTGAGACCGGTTTGGCTCAGTGGATAGAGCGTCGGCCTGTGGACTGAAAGGTCCCAGGTTCGATTCCGGTTGAGGGCATGTACCTTGCTTGCAGGCACATCTCCACTGTGGGGCGTGCAGGAGGCAGCTGATCGATGTCTCTCTCTCATCGATGTTTCTAACTTTCTATCCTTCTCCCTTCATCTCATACTTGTCTCGCAAGCCAACAGTACATCTAAAGACTCCACCAAAGGCAACATCTTCACCAAATATTACTGCAGTAGGATCTTTGGCCAATGAGTTATCCAAAGCACTCGTTATTGTCTGGAAAAGGTTCATGTTCTGAGTTTGTCCTCAGCTTTTTGCAGCTCCTCTGGGTCTCTGGGAGCCCCTCTCGTTCCTTCTAGTTGTAGAACTTCCACTCAGCCAGCTTTCCTGTGGTTCTGGATGATGTCCATTCTGTCTTTTAGTTGTAGTTTAGAAATTGTTGTGAGAGGCAGCAGTGTAGGTGTTCACCTATGCCGCCATCTTGGACTCCCCCCTTACAATGTTTTATTCGGTTCTCTCCCTTGCCAGATCATGAGCTCTCCAATGCCTGCACCAAAGGGTCCTTTATTCTTCAGAGGACCTGGCATAGTTGTTCAATAAGAGTACAATAAGTGAATTTCAGTGCTGCTTTTGTATGCTTCATCACTTGTTCATCTCCCATATTTAAAGATAAACATGGAGCAGAATTGGGGGAGGAGCCAAGATGGCGGCATAGGTAAACACCTACACTGCTGCCTCGCACAACAATTTCAAAACTACAACTAAAAGACAGAACAGACATCATCCAGAACCACAGGAAAGCTGGCTGAGTGGAAGTTCTACAGCTAGAAGGAAAGAGAGGGGCTCACAGACACCCAGAGGAACTGCAAAAAGCTGAGGTACGGAG
>PVJN01063663.1:0-10700 GCA_004026805.1 Lasiurus borealis
TGTAGGAAGCTAATGAATTTTATGAATCTGTATGGTCATGGTGTGCTGGTAAAAGGTTAACTATGGAATCTATGGGGCAAAGAACAAAAGAGCTCCTGAATATATAGCATTTTCCTATTTCCCTGCTATAAATAGTCCTGCCATGGCTAATTTCAAGTTATCACTATGATATCACTAAATATGGAGTTGGGAAAAGAAGTTCCATAGATCATCATTATATAGTACTAGAGGCCCAGTGCACAAAATTCATGCACAGGTAGGGTCCTAGCCCCTGCCAGCTGCTAGCAGGGTCCTCCCTTAGTTCAGTGCCACCCCCTGGTGGTCTGTGCACATCATAGTGAGTGATTGAATTCCCAGTCAGTGGAACTTCTGAGTGGACACTTTGAATATGGAGATATATATATATATATATATATATATATATATATATATATACATATATATATATAGTAAATCAAAAGAGCATGGACAATAGAATAGTAAAATGCACTAAAATTATCAGGGGTATTGAGTTTTGAATATTTATTGACCATTTTTAATAGGATTTATTTACATTATGTAATTTAATTTTTAATAATGACTGCACTGAAAATCTGGTTTATAAAACTCCCGAAAATTGAAATTTGCTCTCATGAGCAGTGCTACATTCTATTGGCCTGTTTGTCTGATTTATCTCTCATCAAAACTGACCTGTTCAATGTCTTGCTCTTTCATTCCCTGGAGTGATAGCTATGTTTGAAAACTGTCTAGTAGGTTAAGTATCCCAAAAGCACTTATAACAATAACATATGCATACCAATAGTAATTTCTTCTTTTTAAATATATTTTATTGATATTTTTTACAGAGAGGAAGTGAGAGGGATAGAAAGTCAGAAACATCGATGAGAGAGAGACATCGATCAGCCGCCTCCTGCACGCCCCACACTGGAGATGTGCCCGCAACCAAGGTACATGCCCCCGACCGGAATCGAACCTGGGACCCTTCAGTCTGCAGGCCGACGCTCTATCCACTGAGCCAAACCGGTCTTGGCCAATAGTAATTTCTTAATTGAAATGAATGGATGACGAGTGGTAGAATTTCAGGGACAATAACGAAGCAGTGGTAACTATTCCAGGCTGGTGGAATTATCAGTAAAATTACAAACACCACTTAGTGATTGATCCACAGTGAAGGCCCTGAATCCAGATAGCCTAGTGGTATTGACATGTGATAGTCAAGTCATCTAATTTTTCTTTTAACAAAAAAACAAATCTGGATTTATATGTAACAAACCTAATATTTCTGGTGATCTTTCTTGGATTCCCTGAGTAAAAGAGCCTCTAAATAGGTGGATTATTGTTTTTATTAATAGTAAACTGATATACTGCACATGTCATCAAGGATGAAAGCAAATAAAAGCATAGATCTAGGAAGGATGGAGTCAGGTTATTGAGGTGAAGTGAGTTGAGACCTTTTTTGAATTTGACAATGCTTTGTTCATCCCAGACATATGAGAGTATCTTTCTTTAAAATTATCCAGCTACTCATATTCAAGTTCAGGGAGGAAACCTTTTCAATAACAATAATTTATTCTATCATTCTTCAGCCTTTCCTATTGTATTTTAAATTTCATACACTCCTCTCACTGACAAGTTAGAAAACATTGGACATTGCCTTCTGTTGTCAAAAAGCAAAGCCATTCCTTGAAGATTGTTAATTAGGTTGCTCACCACACTTCCCTTTCCGTGTTTGAACACGTTCAATCCCTTACTTTTCAACAGATGTGTGATTTGCATGTTTGGTTTCCCTCTGTGCAAACATTTCAATCTCTTGTAACTGATTATATTTACCACCATTATCACCATCCACTTATCCACTTATTTTCCCAGCTGCCATGGTATTTGACTTTGGTATTTCATGAATAGCAGCAACCTGCAGCCACCAAGGAAACTGTGTCATCCCCTTTTATACTGACATCTCCTCTTTTCTGCCTTGGAACCAAGAGATGAAACCCAGAACATTGGTACTAGGATGCATCTGGCAGGAAGTTAATGATGAAGAGAGTTTACTGGCAATGAAGTTCAAAAGAGATCCGCAGATCTCTACCAATGATAATAGTAGCGGCAATATCACCTGCAAAATGTCCTAATCCTGTTATTATTAATAATGATGTTTAATAAGGCAAGCACTGAACTGAGCTCAGTCAGTTTTTAACATAGTTAATGGAATGAGCTCTGTATTAAAAATCAGGATATTTGGATTAACCTTGGCTCTGTCTTAACTGATGACTTAAACAATGTAATTCCATAAACATTATTGCATATCTACATTATGCAGAGCACTACATGTAGCAATAAAGACAGAAATACCTCTCACCTTCAAAGTATTCTTGTTGTAATGGGCCAAGTCCACTAACCTAATTTCCCAAATTATAAAGTGGGGATTTGACATTACATTAAATTATCCCTAAAATAACATTGAGCTCTACATTACCAGTATGAAATTGAAACCCAAAATCGGCTGCCTGCCACCAAGAGGTTGTTGATTCAAGTGCTAGGCATCTGAGGAGATGGGGGGCCCTTGTCACAAAGCCCATTTCTGCCCAGCTGGTATGGTTCAGTGGTTGAGCTTAGACCTATGAACCAGGAGATCACAGTTCAATTCCTGGTCAAGATACATGCCCAGGTTGTGGGCTCAGTCCCCAGTGGGGGGGCTTGCAGAAGGCAGCTGATTGATGATTCTCTCTCATCAATGATGTTTCTATCTCTCCCTACCTCTCCTTTCCTCTCCAAAATAAATTAAAACATAGTTTAACTTTTTTTTAAAAAGAAAAGATTAATAGTTAAAAACAAACAAACCTATCTCCGCATCTCAGTGCAGTCAGTGGTTTTTATAAGGAGAGAGAGGGAAAGCTGAACAAAAAGGATCGAAGGAATTGGTTTGAAAGGTTCTCTATGTGCAGATCAGCACAGTTCATTGTGATAAGGATCTTGAAACCAGTCAAGTGATGGTCTTGTATGTGCCATGTTGATCCTCATCATTGTGGTTCTACGGTTGAAGGTCAGCAAAATCTCCCAGAGCTGGCATGATGAAAGGTCAGAGTCTGCATCTTCTGAAGCTAGTTCTTAGGATTCTTATACAAACATGTTGTGTATTTACAAGCTACATATTAGTCAGAATAAGCACTTACTGTCAGAAACAATGTCAGAAGAATGGTGGGGTGAATCATAATTTCCTGCTGTTATAAGTATTCAACATGCATAATGTTGACTATTGCTTATATTTTAGTTTCTTTTCTTGTTTTCAAAGAAATATATAAAAATGTGCAATTTACTTTCTCCAACAATCTTGCAACTGATATTATAGTGTGACTTTCAAAACTTTCCTAACAGATCCAAGCCTAAAGTCCCTCACTAACCAAGTTGGAAATACTAACACTACTTCTCAAGATGAAAGTGGCTAAGAAAATAACTTAGGCAAGCCCCTTACATAGGAAATACTCGATAATTACAGTTATTATTATTTCAGTTAATAGATTTTTAGAATGATTAAATAAGATAATTTATATAAATTACTTAGTCAGCATTGGGCACATAGGAAGCTTGCAAATATGGGAGCAAATGCTATTGGGTTATTTTAAACCATACTCTATCTCATTTACATTCATTAAACTCATTACAAACTCATGAGGTGAATTTTTAGTTTATATTAGGAATTAGACTCATAAAGGATAAGCTACTCATTTAAGATTATACAGCGTCCCCTTAAAAGTAAAACTTTAAAAAAAAATAAAACTCTAGTTTATAAAAGACATGAAAACCAAGCAACTATTAAAATGAATAAGCAATTTGGCTAATCAATCTTAGTCTCTGAAGGAAGAGTTGTCTGCATAGTCACAGGTACTAAAGGCATCTGAGTGTTATTTCTTCACTCCCTCAAAAAATTCCTGACCACAATTGTGGGCCCCTCTATTGTTGTGAGGACATAGTGAGAGCAAACACAGTTTCTGCTTCCATGAAGTTGAAAGTCTAGCAAAGGAGAAATTTAATATTCAAATTATTACCCCCAAATTGAAACTGGGACTCAAAAGAAGATATATTTACAAGATCAAGAGGGATTTGGCCAACAGATGAGGAACATGATGACTGAAGGATTTGGGGAATAAATAGGAATTGTTTGGTTAATAAGGGGAGATGCTGAGTTGGGCACTCCAATCCAAGAGACGCACACAGTAGGAGGGAGCATTGTATATCTCAGCAACAGAAAATCAGGACTAGGGCAAGAAGATAAAGAGGTTATGGTGTTGTCAAAGAAGATGAAACAGTAGGGTGTGTAAAAGTCATAGTACAAAATGTTGTGTCTTTTATTAAATACTTGGTCTTTAATATAAAAGCATTAAGAAACCACCAAAGCCTAAACTTGCTGGCAATAGAATCAGATTTATATTTTACAACCCAAAATAGCTGTGATGGAAGAACAGGTTGTATAATTGTGTAATTTAATTGTTCAAGGGGATAATTTCAACTATTAGTATATTTGAGCCAGTAAGGGTAAGGTAGGACTATAACCCATAGATGAAGACATTACCCATGTCAAAATTCTTCCCCCATTTTAGGGCCTTTTAGGAACCTGATAATACAAACTAAATAAAGATGATTATGTTCCACCAACTTATTATTAACCTTTGTAGAGGCCTGGTGCATGAATTCATGCACTGATGGATCTCTTAGCCTGGCCAGCACTCTCTTGCAATCCAGGACCCCTTGGGGGATATCAGAGAGCCGGTTTTGGCCTAATCCTTGCAAGCCAGGCTGAAGGACCACACCAATGCATGATCTGTGCACTAGGCCTCTAGTATGCATGCAAGATCTTTGGTTAATCTTTTCCCCTCCTCCCCCATCTCCCCTTCCCTCTGATATTCATCAGCCTGTTCCATGTTTCCATGCCTGTGTATTGAGCATCTGCCCCTTGGTGGTCAGTTCATGTCATAGCTAATGATTGAAGGGTTGAATGGTCAAACAGTCAAATGATCGCTTAGGCATATATATATATATATATATATATATATATATATATATATATATCTTCAGGATATTCTCAAATTTGTAAGTTTATTTTAGATGCCAGAGCCACAATATTTTTACCAGTAGCTTTGTGCTACTATCCCCATAATTTCTTTCATTCATTTGTCTATTAGCAAATATATGTTAAGAATCTAAAAATAAGATAAAAGCCTGCTGATATGGCTCAGTGGTTGAGTGTCAATGCATGAATCAGGTCATGTTTGGATCTCCAGGTTGGATTCCTGGATTCCTGGTCAGGGAACATGCCTAGGTTGTGAGCTCCATCTTCAGTTGGGAAAGTGCAGGAAGCAGCAAATCAGTGATGCTTCTATCTCTCTCTCTCTCTCTCTCTCTTCCTCTCTGAAATAAAAGAGAAAGGAGGGGAGGGAGGGAGAAAGAAAGAGAGAGAGAGAGAGAGAGAGAGAGAGAGAGAGAGAGAGAGAGAAGAGAGAGGGAGAGAGAATCTATTATATGCACAATTTCCTAGGGAGTAAGTATTCATCAATAAATAGGAGACAAAAACTTCTTCCTTTGGGGAGCTTAACTCTTCATGGAAACAATAAACAAAGAAAATAAGATAAATTTCAGATTATAAATCTGTCATATTAAGATTAGTGCAATGAAAAAAATGGGGGCGTGCCAGAGAGGAAATATGCTACAAGAGGAAGCATCACTGAAAATATGATATTTAAATGAAGGCCTAGAGAAAAATATCTTCAAGAGAGGGAGTGTATTTGATAAGAAACAGCATTTACAAAGGCTCTGGATTGGAAAGATGTTAGGGCAACATCAGTATGGCCAGTGTGATGGCAACAGAGTTAATGAGACATAGAATATAGAATGATATTAGAGAGTTAATGAAGGATGGGAACCAAATTTTCAGGATCTTAAGGACTTTTCTTGAGGCCTTAGATTTTATAACTTTCATGCAAAGTCATGAGGGAGTTTTGAGTGGAGGGATAATGTCAAGAATGGAATTTAATTTTATAACAATTATTCTGGCCGCTGTGGAGAGGAGAGATAGAAGTAAGGAAATAGTAGGAAAAGGGCAATTATTTAGAAAATGATTGACATAATCCAGGTAAGAGAAAATGCTTGCTTAAATCAGAGTGGAAATAATGAAAGGCACAAGGGTCAGATTTTGCATATGTTTTGTGGTCTGAAGCAAAAGGATTTGTTTATGGATTAGATATGGAAAAGGAGATAAAGAAAAATGACTACAATATCTTTGACCTGAGCGTCCTAAAATAAAAGAAATTTCATACAGGAATATGAAGACAGTGGATGAAAATGTTCTAGAAGGAAGAGCTGGAGTCTCATCAAGTGCATGTTGCCTATTAGATATCAAAATGATGATTTTTAATTGGCAATTGGATGTATGAGTCTGAAGCTGTGAGGAGCAGCCCACTTCAGAAATAAGAACGTGGGAATCATTAGCTTTTAATGGATTGAGATCCCAAAGTGGGTAAGTGTAAATAAAGAAGAGGTCCTAAGTCTGAACAGTAGGTCATTCAGTGGCTGGTAATTAGGGGGATGAGGAAGAATAAGCAACGAAGTTAAGGTCTGGTTGCCAGTGTTATAAGCAGATAATTAGAGGAGTGTTTTGCCTTGAATCTAAATGAGAACTTGTGTCAAGAAGGAAGGTTTGATCAGCTCTGTTAAAATAATAGGTCAAGGAAGATGCAGGCACAGAATTGACCAACCACATCCTGAAGTGAACAGCAAGAGGAAAGCTTTTGAAATTCGTATTTTGGAGGATGTTTCTTTCTGGAATTCTGTGACTCCCACCACTCCAGAATTGCCAGTACCCCTCACAGGAACAGTTATGCCCTGCTATATATGCTGTCATTCCAACAGTCGAACATCAGAAATGCAGGGGATGGGATATATGCATTACTGTGCTTCTCTTATATATACACCACTAATCAATATGGGCCATAATTGTATTTATGCAGGGATATCTGCAGATCCATTCCTTGAGATAAAGATTGTTCTTCTTTTAAAATTAGAGTGCACAAGATGGTCACTATGATAAAATAACACAATTATAAAGTTTTAGGGAAAATGTCAGACTCATAGTTCCAATACCAAAGAAAGAGCAGGTGGAGGAAATGGTATAAATTCTGTACTATTCAAGCTCAAGATCCAGGAGAGTTTATTCTAGTTATTTTTTAATATTCTCCTTTCTAAATAAGTTAAAATATGAGGGAACTTTAAGAACATGAATAATAAAAACACACCAAAAAAAACCAAGATGTCAGCTTTTCTACTTGAGGGCAAGCATAGGGTAACTACATTTGTAGTGGAACCCATTCTGTTTGAGATTTGGTTGTCATTTATTTCAGTAATCAGGCTATTGGATCCATATCTCCGAGCAATCCATGCTCTAACTCACATGAAATGTTAAATCATATCATTTCCTTGGTTTTAAATGCTCATAAATTATACTAGAGGCCCTGGGCATAAAATTCTTGCATTCAGGAGGGGTGGGGTCTCTCAGCCTGGCCTGCATCCTCTCATAGTCTGGGAGACTTCAGAAGATGTTCCACTGTCACAGAAGAGAGAGAGGCTCCAGCCACCAGCGTTGCACTCGCCAGCAGTGAGCCCGGCTTCTGACTGAGTGGCTTTCCCCCTGTGGGAGTGCACTGACCACCAGGGGGAAGCTCCTATGGTAAGTGGGATTGGGCAAAAACCAGCTCTTTGAGATCCCTGAGCGTCCTGGATTGGGGGAGGGTACAGGTCAGGCCAAGGGACCCCACTGGTGCATGATCAAAGCTGGGAGAGACATGGGAGGTTGGCTAGAAGGAGAGGGACCAAGGGAGTGCTCCAGGGTGTGTCTGGCCCATCTTGCTCAGTCCCAATCCACCAGACACCAGCAGCAAGATAACCTACCAGTTGGAATGTCTGCTCCCTGCTGATCAGTACATGTCATAGCATGCAGTTGAGCAACCTTAGCATATCATTAGCATATTATGCTTTGATTGGTCATCTATAGACGACCACTTAGCATATTAGGATTTTATTATGAAGAATGGCATGCTACTACAATAATATACTTTTTAAAAGAAATTTACTTATATTTTATTGTTATAAAATATACATCATAAAATTTATTATCTTAACCTCATAGAGTATACAATTCAGTGGCATTAAATATATGCACAATATTAGGCAACCTTTACCACTATGTTGTTCCAGAACTTTGTCATTGTCTCAAAAGGAAACCTCATATTCATTAAACAGTCATTTCTCTCAGCCCTTGAAAACAACTACTCCGCTTTCTCTCTCTATGGATTTACCTACCTTGATATTTCATATAAATGGAATTATATAGCATATGATGTTTTGTGGCTGAATTCTTCTATTCAGTATAATGTTTTTGAAGTTCACACACGTTGTAACATAAATCAGTACTTTATTACTTATGGTAGCTGAGTAATATTCCATTGTATGCATATACCATTTAAGTTTATCTGCTCATCAGTTGATAGACATTTAAAAGGGGGCAAAGAAGAAACTATACTACATTAAATGTATTCACTGAAAGATGCATTCACACCTTCAAAAGATTTAAAAATGGCAAAATGTGCCCTTTGAAATTGAAGTGAGATCATTTACTGAAAAAGAAGTCTATTTGAGCTGTGTTCCTCTGGGTGTTATTTTAGAGAATTGGATTGGAGACTGGATTTAGTGGCTGTTCTAATAAGTTATCCTGTTATTGGTGAAACATCGGTGTCTTTGTTTGCATTCAAAACAAAATTAGTGAAGAACTAGCAAATCAATGAGCCATATTTCTGCTTGTCACCTGTTATGGGTTTTTACAAATGCTAGGAGAGCCTTAAATATTCATTTCAGATGCCTGAAATGTGTGGAATTAGTTTGAATTCATGCTGTGAGACAGAAAATATGGAAAATTAAAATGTGCATCTTATTGTACATGAATGTTCTAAGAAGCGTTAGGTATAATTGCCCAAAACTGAAAATAACTCACATGTACACCAACAGGTGGTGGTTAAACAAGCTGTGGAAAAATCCTGTAATGTACTACTCAGTACTATAAAGGATCAAGCTATATAAATATGCAATAGCATGATGGATTCCAAAATAATTTGTTGAAAGAAAGAAGTATGATACAAAGTGCATATTGCAAGATATCATGTAGATAAAACTTTAGAAAAGGCAAACTAATCTATAGTAACAAAAGGCAGATCTGCAATTGTTTGATATGGGGCAGGTGGTGGGGAGAAGTAGGAAATGGGGTACATAGGGAACAAGAAAACTTTTGGGAAGGATGATTGTTTATTTTCTTGACTGTGGTGTAGTTTCACAGAAACATCTATTTGTCAAAATGTATAAAATTATATAATTTAAAATATGTGTACCTGATCATATCTCAATTCCACCTCAATAAAGCTGTTTAAAAATATGAGTAACTGAAAAACACATACATACATACAAACATACATGCAGGTCCCCAATTCATGGTGGGGGAGGGAATGACCTTTCATCCATAGAAAACATAAAACACATTATTACGGGTAGCAAGCAAAGAGGGTCAGATGGCTAGTATTTCATATTTTTTATATTAGGCACAAGGGCCCTTACTTTTGGCTATGCCAAAGGAAACAACTTCAGGTAAATGCATTTTGCTAATAGAGTTATCTGGTCATGAGTAGGAGCCTATGTTTAGGCTCTCAAATTTTAACCATAACTTTATCAAAAATATGCATGCAATGGATTCCTCCATGAGAATGTTAAAAAAATGACAAGACAAATATGTTTATCTTAAAATAAGCAGAGTAAAGCTAGCAAGGATAACCTAGTTGGAAACAGTCTGATTATTGGATTACTCCGGGTCAGCTAAGTATACCACAATTCAGAGGCGAATATTGCTAATTCTTGGTGGACAGTCTGAGTGGGTTGGGAATGCATAATTCATTCATGAGCATAATGACAGAAGCATGTTCAATAAAACAAATTAACACTCAAAACTGGCTAAAATGTTCTGGTTTGTCCATTCTAATAGTCTTAAATATAACAGTCAATATACAGATTATATTGGTAACTAGAGGGTTTCCTTAGCATAGAACTTTGCAAAGTACACAGAATCACTTATGGAGGGTGAAGACACTGTATTGAGATTGATATTGGATGCTGTTGAAGGTAGAGTTCTAGAAAAACAGTGATAAGCCATATTCAATTGTTTCTACCCTAATCTCCAGATTCTCTTCACTGAAAAAGTGAGAGATTCTCAACACACATAGTTAAGAATATAAATCACTTTAAAAACCTTTCATATCTATTGGTGTGGATACCCTGTGACCTAATTCCTTTTATGATGTCCATTTCTTCCATTAGGAGCTCTAGTACGGTTACTGGTCATTTCCTGTCAATCCCCAGAATGATTGTGTGCCACTAGTGAACTGTCTGAGTATTTTAAGCTCATGATACCTGTGGCATCTAATTCTCTTTTATGATCATCATTTATTTCACATCGCCTGACCTGTCATCTCAATCTCCTAAAAACCTCTCTCTCTCTCTCTTTCTCTCTCTCTCTCTCTCTCTCTCTCTCTCTCTCTCTCTCTCACATACATACACACACACACACACACACACACACACACACACACACCACCTCATGGGAACATTTACTTTTT
>PVJN01063664.1:0-10700 GCA_004026805.1 Lasiurus borealis
GGCCATCAGGACATGGAGGGAACAGCCAAGTCACCGGGACCTGCTAGAAGTGACCAGTGTCCCCTAAAGCCAGGGGTGGGGGGTGGGGAGGGTGGCGGGGAGAGGCGGAGGGCGGCCCTGTGGTCTCACTCACTCGGGGTCCTGTCCTGCGTATCCCCGGCCTCCGAGGCCGGAGTCGTTGTTAACAACATTTCCAAGAAGGAATCCGTTAAACGATGATTGAGAGTCAGACCTTCATCCAGTCTGACTCCCCAGTTAATGGGGTATCCAGGGCTCTAACGGGCAGATCAAGCTGACGTGGGGGGGCGGGGGAGAGGGGAAAGAGGAGTGGAGATGCCCGGCTTGGCGTTGGGGTCCCCTCACCCGGTCAGGGCAGCGACCCTCCTTGGAGAAGGCGGGAGAGTTCTCGGATCAGGAACAATTTGTTGTTCTACTTCCACTGAGTGGCCAGATTATTATGATCTCTGAATGCATCATAATCTGGCCACTCGTGTGTGTGTGTATGTGTGTGTGTGTGTGTGTGTGTGTATATATATACACACACACAGACACACATATATACTAGAGACCTGGTTCATGAATTTGTGCATGGGTGGGGGTCCGGCCAGCCTGGCCAGGGGGAGGGAACACGGGCAGTTGGGCAGCCTGCCTGCTGGTCAAACTCCCGGTCGAGGGAACAATTTGCATATGAGCCTTTTATTCTATAGGGTACACACTGAGTGGCCAGATGATGATGCGTTCAGAGGTCATAGTAATCTGGCTACTCAGTGTATTGAGTAGATACTCAGTGTACGTGGCCTGAGTGGGAATCGAACCTAAGACCTCAGTGTCAGGGGTCGGTGTCTAACTGACTGAGCCGGCCAGGGCGAGGGCCGGGCTCCCTGTGGGCGGGGAGCTGGCTGGTGGGAGTGGCTGTGCCTCGGAGACGGACAGGCCGGAGACAAACAGGCCGGAGACGGACGCTGTGCACAGAGCCCTTTAATGACGCGGTCTCGGTGCGGTCTGTTCAGGGCGCCCCTGGGGGTGTCTCCCCCCAGCCATCGCCCTGCTGGCTCCTCGTGCGGCCCGGGACCTGCGGCCGCTACGGTGGGCGGTTCTCCGTGCTCAGCCCGTCCTCCTCCTACACGGAGGCCCGCAGCGGCTCCATCTGCTTCTGCTGCTCTGGCTGCGGTCGCTGCGCTTTCCCTCTCCGCCTGGGGGGCAGGGGGTGCCCTCGGTGTGCAGCCCGCAGGCGGGCGGGGCGGCTGGGGGCTCTCCATGTGCTGTGCCCGGACCAGCCCTCTGCCTCAGACACCCCCCTTCCCCACCTCCCCCCTCCCTCCGCCCTGCAGACCCAGAGAGGCCCCAGGAGGAGCCGGGGGGACCGGGCCGAAGAGCCGGCCGGGAAAGCTGGGAAAGGGGGCTGGGCTGGTCTCACACCAGCGGCCGGCGGGGCGGCGGGGCAGGGCCCGGGCCTCTGGGCGGGGCCCACCTGTTCTCCACGTCCTGCACCGTGTCCGGCAGCGGGTGGCCCAGCGTCTCCGGCAGCAGGGCGGCCGCGGCGCTGGCGGCCACGGGCACGGCGCCGTAGATGAAGAGCGGCGCCGAGGGCAGCAGCTCGGCCGCCATGCTCACCAGGGGGCTGGCGATGCTGCCCACGCGGGCCATGGTGCTGCCCATGCCCAGGCCCGTCTGCCTGTGGGCGCGGGGGGCGCGGTTAGTGTCCCGGCACCGTGTCTGGTGCCTCCTCTGCCCCCTCTGATTGGCAAACCGGTTTGGCATTTGTTTTCCAGGTGAGAGGGAGGAGGAGGAGGGGGAGGAGGAGAAGGGAGAGGAGGAAGAGAGGGAAGAGGAGGGGAAGAAGGGGGAGGGGAAGGAGGGGGAGGGGAAGGAAGGGGAAGAGGGGGGGAAGAAGGAGGAGGAGGAGGGGAAGAAGGAGGAGAAGGAGAAGGAGGAGGAGAGGAGAAGAGGACGGGGAAGGACAGGAAGGGGGAGGGGGAGGAAGAGGAGGGGAAAGAGGAAGGAAAGAAGGAGGAGGGGAAGAAGGAAGAGGAGAGGAAGGAGGAAGAGGAGGAGGGGAAGGAGGAGGAGGGGAAGGAGGGAGGAGGAGGAGGAGGGGAAGGAGGGAGGAGGAGGAGGAGGAAGAGAAGGAGGAGGGGAAGGAGGGGGAGGGGAAAGGCTGGAAGGCTCTGGCCTCAGAATCCGGAGCCGGGTTTCGCCTCCGCCCTTAACTCGCTGTGTGACGGGGCCATCCCTTCTCCTCCCAGGGCCCTCGCCTCCCAGGCGGCCACATCCCACAGCCCAGGGCGGCCGCTGCTCCCCGGTCACTGCGGGGTTTGAGTTGCAGTTGCTCAGTCCCCACAGGCAGGCCTGAGGGGTCAGACCCCCAGCGGAAGGTTCTGGACTGGGCACGTGGAGACCAGGCTCAGCGCTTCTCTGCGACTCAGAGACTGACATCCGGGCCTCGTGGCCCCTAAGCTGTGTGGCCGGCGCGTCACCAAACTCTGTGGCTCCGTGTTTTCACTGGTCAAGTGGGAGCCACCACGGTGCCCACCGCACAGGCTTTTATAGGGTTAAACGCGGTGACAGTGGCGGGAAGTTTTCATTCAGTGCCAGGCACAGAGCACGCCGAGTGTACCGTTACTCTGTCCCCTGAAACCCCTGGGGGCTCAGTCCAGTACCCCTCACCGCTCATCTCGTATAAAATTTGCTTCCCATTCTGAAAACAGATGCATGGCCGAAACCGGCGTGGCTCAGTGGATAGAGTGTCGGCCTGCAGACTGAAGAGTCCCAGGTTCGATTCCGGTCAAGGACACGTATCTTAGTTGCAGGCACATCCCCAATGGGGGGCGTGCAGGAGGCGGCTGATCCATGTCTCTCTCTCATCGATGTTTCTAACTTTCTATCATCTCCCTTCCTCTCTGTAAAAAATCAATAAAATATATTCAAAAAATAAAATAAAACAGACGCATCTGTCTTGCTTCTTATTTCAAATACCCCTCTCCCCCCCTACTCCCCCCTTTCCCCCGCCCTGGTGCTGTGTTGATCCTGCTGGCTGGTGGCCAAGTCCCACCATTGGTAATGGGGCTCCTGTGACGGGAGGTGGGGTCTTTGGTTTCAGACGCCCACCTGGGTGTGGTGGAGTTCAGATTTGGTGTCAGAGTCTCACTGTCTTTGAAGGTCGAGGGGCCTGCAATTCATTGCCTCTGAGATCATCTCCCCGGCTCCCTCCTTGGCTCAGTGGGGCCGCCTTCTGAGGTCGCCCAGGGTCGGGAGGGGCTGAGCGGGTAGTCAGTCCTGTGTCCGCCAGAGACCAAGTGTGTGTATAGTGTGGCTGCTACCTACCTCGTGCTGTGGGCGCTGGGCTGGGCATATGGACCAGGCTCTGGGGTCTGGGCACGTGGACCAGGCTCTGGGGTCTGGGCACGTGGACCAGGCTCTGGGTATGAGCTGTGTACGCAGGAAATATTTCACCCCAGGACCCGCCCCCCCCTTTGGCCTGGCACTCACCGGATCATGGTGGGGTACAGCTCCCCAGTGTAGAGGAAGATGCAGTTGAAGGAGGCAGCCAGGCAGCCCTTCCCCAGCACGGCTAGGGAGGTGCGGACAATGGACCGGTCTGGGGGGAGAGGAGGGGGTCGGCGGGGCCGGGGAGCGGGGCTGGGAGGATGTAGCCTCGCTCCCCGGGGAGAAGCGGGGTCGTGGGCGGGGATGAGGCCAAGGATGGAGGGCCGACGTGCTCACCCGGGGGTATGACCCCATTGGCCAGGAGGCAGAGGCCCGCCAGGAGCAGGGAGGCTACCTGGGCTGGCCGCCGGCCCAGGTGGTTGATGGCGAGGAAGCTCACGAGCTTGGCGGGCAGGTCCACGGCCCCGAAGATGACCTGGATGAGGTAGATGCTGACCCCGAAGCCCTGCAGGTCCATGACCAGCCCGTAGTAGGCGAAGCTCGTGGCGAACCTGGGGGGGGGGGGCGGGCGAGAGGAAGGGGAGAGGAGAGGGGATGAGGAGGGTGGTGTTGGGGAGGAAGGCTTCCAGGTGGTGTGCTCATTCAAAACAGGGGTGAGCGGAAACCGGTGTGGCTCAGTGATAGAGTGTCAGCCTGCGGACTGAAGGGACCCAGGTTCGATTCCGGTCAGGGGCATGTGCCTTGGTTGTGGGCATTATCTCCAGTGAGGGGCGTGCAGGAGGCAGCTGATTGATCTCTCTCTCTCATCGATGTTTCTAGCTCTCTGTCCTTCTCCCTTCCTCTCTGTAAAAAATCAATAAAAATATATATTAAAAAAAACACCCAAAAACAAAATAGGGGTGAGTGGAAACCGGTGTGGCTCAGTGGATAGAGCGTCAGCCTGTGGGCTGAAAGGTCCCAGGTTCGATTCCGGTCAAGGGCATGTATCTTGGTTGCGGGCACATCCCCAGTAGGGGGCGTGCAGGAGGCGGTTGATGGATGTCTCTCTCTCATCGATGTTTCTAACTCTCTATCATCTCCCTTCCTCTCTGTAAAAAATCAATAAAATATATTAAAAAACAAAACAAAAAAACAGGGGTGAGCTGCACGGATCCCGGGCTCACGGAGCTGGACTCTGCCTCGGCTAGGCCTTCTTCAGACGTGAGTCTCAGTTTACATGCTGGGGTGGTCCTGTCCGCCCCCAGTCACTTTTCCCGGCTGCTCTGTGGGGTTCACGGAGTCCCCATCTTTCTCCTGTCTGCGGAACCTGGGGTGGGAGGGAGGGGGGAGGACAGGGGAAGACAGGGGCCCAGCCGCCCGTGCTTGGGGCTAAGTGTGGGAGCGCAGTGGCTTCTGGGAGCTGCCTGTGGTGCTGGGATGGGGGTGTGTCTTCCCAAAAGCCTGCACAGCGGAGCCAGGTGGCGGGGGAGCCCACAGCCCAGAGCAGCGGCCGCCGACCCGTCGTCTGAGGTCTGAGAGGGTCCCGACTGGCGACAAGAACGCCTCGGTGGTTTGCTGCGTCTGACAGCGCCTTTCCGAACGGACGCGGGGGGTCTGGGGGCTGGGACCGGGGCGGTGGGGGGGGAGGTAGCGGTGAGAAGGGTCACGGGGCATTGGCGGGGGGACAGGAGACACTGGCTGAAGTCGCCGCAGCCGCCGTGTGCTCTGGAGACAGCGCAGCCTCTGAGGCTGTGCCCGCGCTCCGGCCGAGCCCGTGCAGCCTCAGTGTGGTGCCGGCCGCACTGGTCTCTGCCCTCCAGCAGGTCCGTGACCTTCCCTCCCACTTGCCCGCCCCCCGCCCCCCGCTGCGTGCCCCCCCCCCCCCAGCAGCAGCGGCGGGGCCGGGCCTACCAGAGCGCCGACAGGCAGAGGAAGAGGCGGCGCAGGGCCGGCTGGCGCAGCAGCTCCAGGGCCGAGGCCGAGCCCTGGCCCAGGCTCAGCTCCTTCTGCAGGCTGGAGCGGAGCACCTGCAGGATTGGGGGGGGGGGTCAGGGCCTGGCTCCCCCAGGAGCCCCTCCCCGCCCAGCCCCTTCCTTAGGGAAGCCCTCGGGGTCCTGAGACCCGGGCTCCGAGCTTGGGGTGGAACCTGAGGTGCCATGGGAAGGGGAGGGGTCTCACCTCCATCGTTAGCTTGGCCCCCTCGTCCCGGTGCCCGTTGATCCGCGCCACCCGCTGCAGGGCCTTCAGGGTGAGGTCCAGCCTCCCGGAGGAGGTGTACCAGCGGGCGGATTCGATGAAGAACCTGGGGGCGGGGGTGAGGGTGGGGGGGTGTTGGCATGGCTCCAGTTCCGGGCGCCTGGGCAGAGGGAGGAGGTGAGCTTCCTGGGGGCCTGGGGTGAGGGTTACTTAAGCCTGGGAACCCAGGGTGCACCCACTGTCAAGTGCATCTGACCGGGCCCCAAAGCAGCGCCCAGCCAGCTCGGTGAGGATTCACTGCAGCAGGAAGTCAGTTCCTGGGTGCTGGGGAGAGGGAGCCCCACAGGCAGGCTGGCACCCCGGGCTGGGGGAGCGGGGAGCTGGGGAAAGCCGAGAACTGCCCTCACAGCCCCTTCCCCAGCTGTTAGGCTGAGGCACTGCCTGGGTTTGACCTTGTGGCTTTGACCGTCTTTGATTCTGGGAGGTGAAGGTGTCCGGGAAGATCTGGGGGATGTCTCGTCCTCTGGGGTTCAGTGGCGTCCCCCCTCCCCCCCCGGGCCTCACGCACCAGGAGTAGAGGAAGGAGACGTAGAAGGGCACGGAGACCATCAGCTGCAGGTGGCGCCAGCGGGGCAGGGCGTAGGCCAGGCCGGCCAGGATGAACTGGCCCAGGCTGAAGACGTAGCCGGCCAGCGTGGACACGTAGGCCCGCGTGTGGATGGGCATCCACTCCAGGTCTGGAAGAGGGGGGCGCAGAGTGTGCCACCTCCCTCTGGCCACGGCTCAGGGACCATGCACAGGTGAGGGCGGGGGCGTGGGGGGAGGTGGGAGCCAGGGGAGGGAGGGATGCAGCTGGGGGTCCCCAGGAATTGTCCCCTCCTCTCATCTTCTGGTCCACGGCTCCGCCCTGCGCTACCGGCCTGGCTGGGGCCTCCTTTCCCTTGGGGGGCCCTGACCACTCAGTCCAGCCTCAGCAGCCGCCGCTGCTCCCCAGGTTCTGCCAGCCTGGCTGGACCTCAGCCTCGGGGGGCCAGAGCCGGGAGGAGCCGAGGCTTCCCTCTGCCCGGGGGTGGGGGGTAGGGGAGTGGGGGTGATGAAAGGGCAGAGTGGAACCAGACCGGGCGTGGGGGCTGCGCGCTCCCCATGCCCGCCTCTGCCCTCGCTGAATCCTGGGTAATTCCTTCCGCTCAGAGAACCCTAAACCCTTCCATTCCCTTCTGGCCTTGAGGGGTGACCTGGGGTCAGGCCTCTCCCTCCTCCCTGGCCTCGGCTCCTCCTCTGGGGACCAGGATTTGGGAAACGGGGCTGCGGGCTGTTCGCCGAGTTAATACCATCCGGGGAGTTGCCACATGGGGAAGATGGGATGTTTTACACCATAAAGGCGGGAGGCCTGTCGGGGGAGACCCCCTGGCTGGGGCCCTCGGGACGGTGGACCCTCCTCCAGGTCCAGGCCTCCCCGCTCCCTGACGCCTCCTGCGCCTGGCCTGCTGGAGTTACTGCGGGGACGGGGGTGAGGGGTGGGGGGCGGAGAGAGCTAACAGTGGCCTTCGCAGCCCATGTCTGGAGGGAGGGGTCAGGATGGTGGAAGCCCCGCCCCCCAGCACCCCAAAAGCTATTGTGAGGCCTGGAGGGCAGACCCAGAGGCCAAGGCCGGCAGAGCGGTGAGGGGAGAGGGGGCAGGGACCCCCCATCTTCCCAGCAGCCCTCACTCAGGGTCATGCTGTTGAGGACGATGCCAGAGATGGCCATGCCCGAGAGCAGCCGGAAGGCACAGTAGGCGGGGAAGCTGGGCGCGAAGGCGGCGCAGGTCCCGGACGCCGCCATCTGCAGGTGGCTCAGGATCAGCACCCTCCGGCGGCCCAGCCTGCGGGGACGGAGCGGGAGGCCCTGCGCCCGGGTCCTGGGGACCGAGGCGCCGGGCTGGGCAGGGACAGGGGGGCTGGGTGCGGGGGTTTTATGGGGAGAATGCCAGCCTCCCCCCAGACCCCGTGCCCGGCCCAGGGGCCCCGCCAGGCTGACCTGTCCGCCAGGTGTCCGAACACCACGGCTCCGAGCAGCACCCCCACCATGTACAGCGACTGAGCCAGCTGGCGCCAGGCCCGGTGCGAGCACACGAGGTCCCACTGGGCAGAGGGGGCGAGGGGCGAGGGTCAGTGGAGAGGAGCCTGCGCTGCCCGGCGGCCCCCCCACTCCGCTGGCCCTCCGGGGCCTGACCCCTGTCCCCCGACACCGCTCCTCCCCGTGGTCTCTCGGGGCCCAGAGCCCACAGACAGGTCTGGACTCCCAGTCCGCCTTTCTCCTGCCTCTGTCTTCCTCTGCGGCCTCTGGAGGATGTGAGACAGCCTGTGCGTGTGCGTGTGCATGTGTGTATGCATGTGTGCATGTGTGTGTCCGCCTGCCTGTCTGTCTGTCTCAGGGGAGGGTCCGGCCTCACCTCGGTGACGATGGTGGAGGAGAAGGTGCTGTTGTCGTAGATCCAGCCGTGGCTGCAGGGCTCCGTGGCCTCCGTGCCGTTGGGCCAGGGCGGCCCGCTCTGCGGGGAGCTGAAGCGGAGGCAGGACAGGGGCCGGCCCTGCGCGTCCCGGGGCAGCCAGGCCTCCAGCGCCCCGTCCCGGCTGAGGTTGGCGGCGGCGGGCGGGCGGCAGTGGTGGGGGGGCACGGCGGCCGTGAAGTTCTGCAGGGTGCTGTGCGAGGCCATCAGCAGCAGCGGCAGGATCACCAGCGCCACCTGCGCCTTCTGGAAGCGGCCGATGCCCCCCAGCTGCAGCAGCAGGTCATTGAAGGCCATGGGGGCCGGCCCGGCGGGGGCCGGGGGGCTGAGGACTCGCAGGCCCGGGGGGATCCCCCTCTGGTTGTGCGTCCTTCGCCGGAGGAGGAGCGGGGTTAGTGGCTCCTGCAGCCCGGCTGCTCCTGGAGCCGAATCCGAGCTGGCCCTGTGGGGGGCACGAAGCCTGTGGGGCGCCCCTCCTTCCCCCTCTCTCTCCCTCCGGGCCGGCCCCTCCCCTCCCCTCGCAGCCTCTTCCCGCTCGGTGGAGGCTCAGCGTCTGGGGCAGCTCTGTCCTGGGCCCCTGCGGGCAGCCTGCAGCCTCGGCCGCCGGAGGGAGGCAGTTAAAGTGTGACTAAGTGTCCGGGGGATTAATGAACCCTCCCCGCACCCCGGTGTCCGTGGAATTCCTCCAAGTGGGGGTAAAGGGCAGGGGGGGTGGCCCGAGGAGGGGATGGTGGGCGGGCATGGACTTCGAGGCCCATCTGGGCACCTGGGGCGGCAGGGCGGGGCCTTTGCGGCTTCCTTTCCGAGAGAAGACCGGGCTCTGAGGAGCGTTCGGCCTCTGGAGGGGCGTCTGTCATTTTTATTTATTTATTTTTAAATATATTTTATTGATTTTTTACAGAGAGGAAGGGAGAGGGATAGAGAGTTAGAAACATCGATGAGAGAGAGACATCGATCAGCCGCCTCCTGCACGCCCCCTACTGGGGATGTGCCCGCAACCCAGGTACATGCCCTTGACCGGAATCGAACCTGGGACCTTTCAGTCCACAGGCCGAAGCTCTATCCACTGAGCCAAACCGGTTTCGGCTGGCTCAAGGTTGACCAGCTTTCTGGGTTCCTTGCCCACACTTTCTATCTGTGAGACAATGACTGGTTTCCGGCAACCGTGGACTCGGGAGTCAGCCCGGCGGGACCCGCATCCTCCCCGCACACCCACGGGCGGTGTAGCCGGCCCTTTGCTACACCCTCTGTATCCCGGTGCTCTTGTTTGCAGGCAGCGCGAACGGACGGCCGCGCCCCGGACTGTGGGTGGTGGGCGGGTTCACTGAGCCCCCGCAGGTGGAGAGGTCAGAGTGGCGCTGCCCAGAGCGCAGTGCGGCTGAGCTATGCTCACCCTTTACATCTGCTAATGAGTCAGACTTCCCCGTTGATTTTAGAGCAGCGGTTCTCCACCTTCCTAAGGCCTCGGCCCTTTAAGACAGCTCCTCATGGGGTGGTGATGCCAACCATAAAATTATTTCCGTGGCTTCTTCATAGCTGTAATTTTGCTACTGTTAATGAATCGTGATGTAAATATCTGTGTTTTTCAATGGTCGTAGGAGACACTGCTAGCGGTTGAGACGCACAGGTTGAGAACCGCTGTTCTAGAGAGAAGATGCACCTCTGAGCCCCGAACTGCGATCCCCACACCCCCCAGCACTGTCTGGACCTACGCTGTCAACAGTGAGGTTGAGCGCCAAAACCGGTTTGGCTCCGTGGATGGAGCATCCATGCCTGCGGACTGAAAGGTCCCGGGTTTGATTCCGGTCAAGGGCATGTATCTTGCTTGTGGGAACATCTCCACTGTGGGGCGTGCAGGAGGCAGCTGATCCATGTCTCTCTCTCATCGATGTTTCTGACTTTCTCTCTTCCTTCCTCTCTGTAAAAAATCAATAAAATACATTAAAAAATAACTAATAAAACAGTGAGGTTGAGGAACGCCAGCCTCGAAGAGGTCTGGGACTGGGGTTGCGTCGCGATCCCTCCCACACCCGCTGGGCTGGGGGTGTGCCGGCCGCACGGGTGACGCCACCAGCACAGCGCGGAGGGTGCCCGCTCCAGGGCGTGGAGACCAGCGGGCCTCAGTGTCCAGAGGGAAGAAGAGCGCAGGCGCAGAGAGAGACGTGACCGGGCCGGCCTCCTCCTCCTGCCGGTGTTGGTTCTGCGCTGCACGCGGGGGGCGTCCAGATGCCTGACACACGCTCCGGCCAAGGTACACAGAGGAGAGCCGGGGCCGGGCCGGGAGGACAGCTGCACAAACAGAGGGGCCCGGGGGCAGCCTCCTGCCAGGACTGGTGCCCGCCTGGGGGCCTGGGCCGTGCTGCGGGCAGTGGGGGAGCCGGGGGTGGGGGGTCCCTCAAGGAACCTCCCTCTCTGAGCCTGAGCTCCTGCCTAGTTCCTGACCGGCGTGCAGGCAGGTTTCGCCGGAAATAGTGCAACTGGAGACCCCGGGATCTGGACTGTGGCCGATCCTGGGACCTCTGGGGTCCCCTCTGGGGACTCCCCACGGCCCCCCGCCCCCCCCCCAGCTCATGCAGTTTCTAGAGGGGAATGGTCCCCGGGGGAATGACTCACAGAGCCAAGGACAAAGGGGTCCAGCAGGGACTTC
>PVJN01063665.1:0-10703 GCA_004026805.1 Lasiurus borealis
TTTGAATTCTCTTTTAAGCATCTCTTTTTTAGCATCTTCCTAGTTCCCTCATTAATTAGTGAGTTAAAATCTTTGATGTATTTTTATTTTATAATGTGTATAAGAGGCATAATTTCCCCTTTAAAATATACTAGTATTTCCTTTTATGTGAGCATGAAAGGAGCTGCCTGGCAAAGTAGTGACATGTTTTAAAATACAGGAACGAGGAGGAACATCATGTGTTGATAGAATAAAAGGCACATGGAATAGTGGAGAGATGAGGCTGGAAGTGGAAGCAAAAGTTAAGGCAAAAAGAGCTTTTTGGTGTAATGGAAGTGAAAAAATGTAGTGTCTTAACAGTTGGCACTAGAATTCCTCTCAGGGAAGTTACTATAATTTTTTGAGCCAATATTTGGACTGCTGCTTGGTGGCAGACTGAAAGGGTCTGAATGTCAGCAGAGACCAAGGTAAACATCTTAGGAAGTGGGTAGAGCAAAATAAAATGTGTTTTAGCTCCTGAGAAGAGAATAAAAAAAAATAATCAGGGCTATGATGTGCCATTAGAGACCACGTGGTGTGCAGGGCCAGTACAAGTGATTGAAGTTGGAATAACTAAAAAAAATTTTCAAAAAGAGGATGCCTAACGTTCAACTCGAAGTCATTTGTCTTAATACAATGTAAACCTTTCCAAAATTAGCTTTGTGTCTGTTAATTTTATAGCCAAGTTCTGGGGGATTTATTGAGTGTTTTTAGAACTTAAAAAAAAAGCAGTATTACACATCTGAGCTGCTGCAGAGGCATTACCCACTAAAACCTGAGCCCAGAAGTGGGAGTGCTCATGGGAAAAAATTCAGAGATGTAGAAATCTGGGAGAGCACCTTGAAGACCTTATTTAGGCGTCAATCTATATATATATAAAAGCCTAAGTGACCTGTCAACTGGCTGCTATGATGTGTACTGACCACCTGGAGCAGATGCTTCATGCAGGAGCTGCCCTCTGGTGGTCAGTGCACTCCCAGAGCTAACCTCCTGTGGCTGGACAACCTTCCCTGGTCCTTCCCTGTGGCCAGCTGGCCCCGATCATGACTGGGTAAGATGGCCCCCATCAGCCCTGAACCCCAGCCAGGCCAAGGGACCTCACCTGTGCACGAATTTGTGCACTGGGCCTCTAGTAGATAATATATTTACAGCTGACATATGGTTTACATAAACCAAACATAGAGAGCCTCTACTTGATCTTGGAGATGATAGAGAGCCACTGAGGTGGGTGGCTTGACAGGATAACCCTGCCTAGAGGTTAGGAAATGACATGAATAAAGACCACCAAGTGCTCAGTCAGGGTTGGGAAAGCAACAGGAGAAGAGTTGCAAATCACAGAGCATCTTAGATGGTTTGTGAATGGGGAAAATTACTTCTCATGGGACAGTAAAAATAAACTCATCAAACCCAAGACAGGGAGCTATACTGTGATTGACAAAGTAATGGGGGAAGGTCCGACATTTATTCTGATCATCAATTCATTGTTTCCTATTTCTAGTTTCTAACAGAGAGGGGAAGGCTAAAATTAGCTTCTCACATATTGTCAGGATTTAAGAAATTCTGTTAGCACTAGTGCAAGAAAAAATGGGAAATGATTTGTGAGTTGCATCAGCAATTCCCAGAAATGGTTCATGGAAGGACTAGCTTCCTTATCAACCACAAACACCTTTTGAGGGTCAACTTACACTGAGGGATCCACTTGATTTAGAGATAGCTCAATAGTGAAGAGCAAGGAGGCAAGGGTCAGAGAAGAGGAAGAATCTCCTATTGGAATCTTCATCAGGAGCAGGGCCAGGAATAGTGCCTGCTCCTGTAACCCAGGCTCGAAAAGCTCATAATTCACAGGGCATTGGGTAAAGTGCTCAGAAAAGTCTCGTCTCATTAGTAGGGAATAGTTAACTCTAGACTGAATGCTGCACTGGTCCTGCCTTGAAAGCAAGACCCAAAAGGGTCACTAGTCAGATCAAACCATTTGCAAGTAACTTGTCTCCCTCCTAGAACATCAGGCCATTAACTACATGTGGCTATTGATCACATGAAAGGTGGCTAGTGCCCGACTGGGGAAAGAACCAACCAAGGTGAGGATAGAGATATGTGTGGAGAGGTTTATGGGTTTATGTCAAACCTTGCTGGCCCTGGTAAAGGTTTACTCTGTCAAGGAGCAACAGAAAGCCACTGAAGGGTTTTGAAAAAATAAGTCATAGGATTCGATTTGCTTTTTAGGAAGGTCATTTCAGCTGCAACATAAAGAAAATATTGGAATGGCCTGCGCCTGAAGGTAGTGAGACTAGTTGACAGTAACCTGCTGGCAATAAAAAATTAAAGTTACGAGATATTTATACCTTCATAGTAAGTGGAATGAGAGCAGGTAAATCAGTCAGAAAGACAAGGTTCATTTAGGCTATTGCAAAGTTACTCGATTACTTGAGATCCCAATTTTCTCATCTTGGAGAATGACATCATGCCTGGCCCGGCACAGTCCTCCTTCCTTTTTCACAATGACTTAGAGCCTATTGTGTGCAAGGTACTCAGGAGAGAGTAAACTTCCAATATTCTGAAAAGAACTTAAATTGTTAAAAATACACCCATTTCATTTTTTGTGAAGCACCTCATTTCTAAGGAACAAAAAGCACGTCAGTAACGTTGTTTTATAAACCTCCACTCGCTGTAGAGCTGGAATAATCAAGAAGTATAGTTGGTCGACTCAATACTAGGGGGTCAAGCATCCACTGACATATTGACAAACTATCCAAAGAGACAGTGTTCTCTCCTATGAGGATTTTCCACGCCATCAACACTGATCAACCAAATGCATCCTCCAGGCCACCTTGAAAGATTAAGATTCACATCTGAGAGCTCCAAGGATCCATAAATCAAGAGGACCAGTGAATAACTATGATTTAGAGTTTATTTGTAAAATACTTGTATATGTCTTATCAGCCTATTATTAGAATAATCACTAATGGTATTATACCTGGTATATATGCTTTCCCTAGATTTTTTAAATTTGGAATAATTCAATCCCAAGCCTCATGCATTAATATTAGTTATAATTATCTTATCTAAAAACGTAGGGCATTAGATTCACTTGTTAAAAACATTTTTAGTGGTTCTACTTTTCTCTAGAAGACTTATACCTAAACACTTCAATCTTCAATGCACTCATAAAAAAATGATTCTGTTTTGAGATAATTCATTGGAATTATCTGTAGAATTCATAAGGAAACACAAAATAATGCATATATTTTGTACATGCATACACTCATCGTGGCATACACACGTGTGTGTGTATGTGTGTGTGTGTGTGTGTGTGTGTGTGTGTGTGTGTGTTGTGTGGAATAGTTGTAATTCTGCCCCTAAAGAAGACTAAAGTTATTTGAAACCTAGAATTCAGATCAGACTGTGAAGCTAAGCTATAGATAAGCTTTTTGATGAAGAGAGGATAATACTAATATATAAGAAAGGATGCCTTTGAAATTGAAAGTCAATCATAGGGCTATGAACCTATGACCACTGGGATGATCAAACAGCTGAAATTTACTGCAGTCTAGCAGGTAAACCTGAGGAGAGGTGGGAGGTAGATATTAGAGGAAAGGTGCTCAAATTTTAAGCTAACCCAAGAAGAGCCTAAAACATATTAAATAGAAAGGGTGGACCCCCAGTAAATCAAGTGTACTACTTTTCATTCATACTGCATGTAAGACCTATACTTAAAGTGCTCTCACAAAATTGAATGCTAAACACCTTCTTACAGGGCCCAGGTGTAAGATCTGTATCTCTATCCATGTGTTTGTTCAGCAGATACTGTGCCTGTGCCCTGTACTACGGCCAGAGATAATAAGTTAAAAGACACTCAAAGCATCTTGTGCTGAAATGGGAGAAAGTGAAAAAAAATTAGGTGGTGCATTTGACCAGAATACCATGAAGCACTAAGGGTGGGAGATAGTTTAGAAACAGTAGTAAAAGTAGCTATATTTGGTAAACACTTACATGCCAGGTACTGCTCTTATGTGGCAGGCTGGCGCGGCCATGGCACACTCAGCCCCAGGGCACCGTATGTGCCGCGCCAGCTCAGCCAGGTTCAGTGACCCTGAGTGGGGGCAGTGACGGATTAGAAAAGACTGAAAAGAGAATGAAAGCTGGGTCTTGGTGCGACACTGCCCTCTCAGATGGGGAGAGACAACGCCACAGACTATAAGCCATGGCTTTATTTCATAGCCAGATTTCATGAGGCAAAGTAAGGGCATGATCAAGATGTTTACAACATTCTCTTGAGTTTTGGTCCTACTCCATTACATGCACCTGAACTCTATCAAGCCCACATCACTCAGGCACGTGGGGCCACGTGTTCGGACCACAGGTTCAAGCTTACAACTACAGCTGTTGGCTATAATTGTGCTGGGAGGCTCTGCCCTCCAAGCTGGGACTTGGACACGGCCATGAGAGGACTGTGCCCTCTCATTAGTCCGAGGCTTGAACCTGTCCAAACACGGTAGCCTCTCTCCACATTCTTAATCTTCTACAGGCATCAATTCGTGAAATCTTCATAACAACCTGAGAAGCAGGTACAATTATTATCCCATTTTATCACAGAGGAAATAAAGGTGCAGAAAGTTTATGTTATTTGCATAAAGTCACACTAAATTCCTCAGCCAAAGTACAGGTTGCTTCTGAACAAATGTCTGGACCACCTCTAAGAAGCAATAGAGCTTAATAATAATGATACTAATAATAATAACAACAGCAATAATAATAATAAAACATTTTTAATATATTTTATTGATTTTTTTTTTTACAGAGAAGAAGGAGAGGGATAAAGAGTTAGAAACATCGATCAGCTACTTCCTGCACACCTCCCACTAGGGATGTGTATGCAACAAGGTACATGCCCTTGACTGGAATCGAACTGGGGACCTTTCAGTCCGCAGGGGCACTCTATCCACTGATCCAAACCAAGGCAATAAAAAACATTTATTCAGTACTTGCTATGCACAAATGCTAGACATTTGTTCTAAGTATTTTATTTATATTCTCATCGACTCCTCCCATGACCCTCTTTTTTTAAGACTTTCTTTTTTAATTAGTATACTTTATTTTTTAGAGAAGTTTGAGGTTCACAGAAAAATTGTGTGGAAGATACAGAAACTTCCCATATATCCTCCTTCTCTTCCACCTCCCCCCACAACGCCAATTATACAACACTGTTCCTTATTATCTTTCATTAACTTAGTACTTTTGTTACAATTGATGAGACAATCTTAATAGATTATTATTAACTAAACTCCCTAGTTTACATAGGATTAACTCTTTGTGCTGTACAGTTCTGTGGGTAATAACATGTATTCACCATTACAGTATCATACGGAATAGTTTCACTACCATGTCATTTCCCTGTACTCCACTATTTACTCTTCCCTCCCTAGCCCTGAACCCCTGGGCACAACTATTTTACTTTCTTCAATTTGTCTTTTCCAAAGTGTCACATGCTTGAAATCCTTATGGTTTCTTTCGCTGAGCAGATGCATTTAAGGTTCTATGTCCTCCAGAGCTTGATAGAGCATTCCTTTATATTGCTGAATAATATTCCATTGTATGGACATGCCAGTTTGTTTATCCTATTAATGGACATCTAGGTTGCTTCCAAGTTTGGGCAATTATAAAGAAAGCTTCTATAAACACCCATGTGCAAGATTTTGTGTGAATACAACTTTTCAACTCACTTGCGTAAACATCTAAGAGTAAGGTTACGTGCAGGTTTGTAAGAAACTGCCTGTCTCTCAAAGTGGCTGCACCATTTTGCATTCCTGCCAGCAATGAATGAGAGTTCCTGTTGATCCACATTCGTGCCCTCCCACCCTCAGCCCCCACCCCCCAGTGCTTGGTGTTGTCAGTGTTTAAGGATTTTTGCTGTTCTAATAGGTGTGCAGTGGTATGTCATAGATGTTTTGATTTGCAATTCCCTAATGACATATGATGTGGAGCATCTGCTTGTATTATTTGCCATCTGTACAGATCTCTGTCCCGTTTATAAGCTTGGTTAAGAACCCCGTTTTCAGATGAGAGCACTGAGGCACAGACAACAAATTGTCCTGGGGTTGAGCCTAGGCAGGAGGGCCCAAAGTCCACCCTTCTAATCACTAGTCTGTAATGCCTCCAGGATACAGGTGGTAGAGCCAAGACCAAAACCTGAGTCTCAATGCTGCCTGTGCAATATACATGGTGTCAAGCCTTGGCACGTTATTTAATCGCTCCAAGCCTCAGTTTCTCTGTAATAAGAGCAAAGCAGGTCTCGGTATTGTCTGGAGGGATTAAAAGAGGTGGAAGTAGAGAAAGGGCTGAACTTGTTGTCAGAACAGAGCGGCTGCTAATAAGTGGTAGCTATTATTAGTCCAGTGCCACACGCAAGAGGGAGAGGCCTGTAGTAACCATAAGAATTAGCACCTGCCTTGAAACTGAAAAAGTCTGAAGCTTCAAACTTTACAGAAATTCAGACATTTCTTGGTGAGGTTCCCATAATCAGTTATCAGCAGACACTTCAACCTTTTACACTTAATGTACATGAGTGAATAAAAGAATAATAAGTTAATTATAATTGAAAGAAATCAAGTTCAATGGGCTTAAACTGGTTTGAAATTCTGCAAAGTACTTCGATTGTATTGTTTTAAATTTTATTTTTTGATTTGCATTTACTCATTCAACAAACCTTTTTGAGTACTGCTGCTATGGTAGACCACTGGTTTAGATACTATTAATATGAAAATGAGACCTTCCCCTCTCCCCCATATAAACAAACAGAGATGGGAGGACTGAGGAGTGGCTGGGGAGAGAGAGAAAAGAAACTAACATTTTTAATGAGCACTTAGTACCAGTCTCATTTATATACCGTAATCTATTTACTGCTCACAACAACCCCATGACATAATTTGATCACTGAGACGTGAAACTAACACATTTACTAAACCTATGTTAAACAGTCAGGAAGCAGATGTACCATCCTGCCCCTGTGTTAGCTAGTACTGAAAAAAAAAAAGGCAGAAATGACCTAACTACTTGCTCCTGGAAAATAAAACTGTAGACCAACTTAAATAGATTAATTGTAAAGTTAACTATATGCTCACCTCACTGGGCCCACCAATCCAAAGCTAGTATGTCTCCATTTCTTCCCAATCTCAACTAGTTCTTCACTTTGGAAATTATCCAGCCAACCCTAAATCCTAAAACATCCTCCCCTGATTTCTCCCTTCTGAGGTATTACTAAGGCTCTGTCAAGATGGTGTTCGTGCTTCTTACCATGAATCCAATACATACAGACTTGTTTGATCAGTGGGGGATTTCTGGTCCTCTTTAGAGATAGTCAACAATCAATACCCCCATTCTTAGATGAAGAGGATTGCCCAAACTCATATACCGATTATAAGCTACTTTCTTAACAATCCAATTGTCAATGCAGCTGAGACTGACTCTGAAGTTCATATTCCATCCACTGGTGTATACATACAGGCATAAGTGCTAGATGAGATAAAGGACATAAAGGTTTTTGCTGTATATTCTCATATGTTCATGAGCAAGCAACTTTAAAAGAAATGGTAGCATTAAAAATGGCTATCTATAAATGCAAGGGAAATTCGAGTCAAAAACTATTAAATGCCATCTGTTCTTCACAGTGACACAGCAAAAAAAGTGCATAAATAAATGACTCACAGATCATAAAAGAGTTGCCTAAATTAGTTCCAAAAATAGATGCAAACTAATAAGAACTCAAGTCTAACTACTGATTGATAATTAAAGCTTAAAATTTTGCACATGAACCTCCCTCCTGTCAGTGTTCAATGTGCTCATAATCGTAGACATTTGGGGCCTAAGCATTGAATGGTTATGAAAAATATAAAACATCAAAAACGCAAAATTATTTCAGTTTCAAATTCATTAAAGATACTGGGTCAACTTCAAAATGGACCGAGTAAGCAGACAAGCCTTTTGGGAAACACAGGAAGTGGAGTTTGGTCAATAATCCCAGACAACTTGATTAGTTCTAAAAGAAGATAAAAAACAGGCCAACATCCTAAAGGCAGAATCACATGAAAGAAAACAGTGAACTATTTTCCAGAAATAGAAGGAAAGTTGTAGATACATGGACTAAGGGCAGCCAGCTCAGCCAGTGGGGCTCCAGGGCCAGGATGAAAAGCTGGGGTCAAGCCAGGGTGGGTACTAGTACCACTAAGGAGAGGGACATGGACTTGGGGATAGTATAGGAAATTTCCACAGTAGGGAGAGTTTCTCTCTACTCCTGGTGGGGAGATGTACCATGGTGTCACCATTATTAACATTGAAGAACGTAAATTGTACTGTCGGTGACTAATTGATAACAATGAGAACAGCAGCAATAGTTAACACTATCTCATGTAGCACTGGTTTTGTAGCAAGCAAAACCAGTACAAGGCTCTAGCCCTTGTACATATACTAACTCATTTAAAGTTCACCCATGAGTATCTATGGGCTAGACACTGTAATTATTCTAATCCTATCTAATAAAGACTGAATATGCAAATTGACTGTAACTCCACAACAAAGATGGTGGCTCCCACAACCAATAAAGAGGGAATATGCAAATTGAAGTGACAAGGTGAGAGGCGGAAGGTGGCTCTGGCCGAAGCAAAGACGGAAAGGCAGCTCTGGCCAGAGTGAAGGCAGAGCCGGCACCAGGGAAAGGAAGGCCTATTCTTGCACGAATCTTCTTGCATCGGGCCTCTAGTTTTACATATGAGGAAACTGAAGCACAGAGAGATTAAGTGACTTGTCCATGTCTTACAGCTAGTAAACAGCATAGCCAGATAAATGAATGAATCAATTAATTAACAATGCAGCCCCTTGTGATGCTCTGTCTTAGCAGGCAGAAACTCACACTGTTTTCTACTCCAAAATGTAAAAACATACTCCACACTCAGCAGTCTACTTCAGCCTCTGGTGCTGAGTACTCATTATTCATAGGGGATATCATGATCGTTTTGGTACTCAAAATGATCAATGTGGTCACCTTTAAGCTGGCTTCTATGTCCTTTTGACATGACCCCATCATTCTCGAAACACTGTTAATTCTCTGGCTCAACAGGATGTCCTAAAAGGTTTGAGTGGAATCAGTCATCTCTGAAAAACTCTGATTTTTTTTTCTTTTTTTTTTTTTCTTTTTTTAGCATACAATGGTTTTTTAGCAACCTGGTGTGTTCACTGCTTTTGGTGAGGTGAGGGAGGGAGAAATAGGTGCTACTTCAAGGCCATCACACACATACTCATCACACACAATTCTATACTTAATTATTTTATTTAATTTACTATATTTATTAAAATCAATGCATTCACACAGATGCGACCAATTCCAATCTAATACCAGAGTGCTCATGCTAGTTTTGTCCTTTTCCTTTAAACAGTAAAAAATCTGACTTCCATTTCTCTGCATGTTTTTTACTTTTCCCTCAATCCCCCTGTTTATAATTCATCTCCCTTTATTGCTGCCATGTCTCCCCTGTGTAGACACTCTCTTTATTCTGTACAGGCTCTGAAACCTCACAGCTGCCCTACACATGGGTGCCTTTGTCACCAGGCTTGAGCTCTGACACTCCACTCTGGGGCACTCCTCCACGTGAATGTCCTCCTGACCCAGGTTGGCTCTAACACCCACGCCATGCTGTCCCTAAACATGACAGCCTCCTCTTTCCTCTGGGACTCTGCCTCCTGCTCTCGGTCCAGCCTGCAGGATGCTCTTCATGCACGATGCCCACCTCGCTCTGCGTACCTCATGATGTTATATTTGAGCTTCTCAGAATACAGAAGAGAAACTAATTGACATTTTTTTTCAAATGCTTTTTAAGAACATGGATATAGTTCAGAAGAAAAAGAAATCACCACAAAGTTTCATTTGAAATTGTTAGAAAAAGGACTTCCAGCAAATCAAAGCACTATTTGTTTTTTAAAATGAAAACTGTCCTAATTATGACAAAAATGTTTATTTCCTGTGAAGATCTTATATCAACCAATAAATAAAAATATATTCATCATATATGACTTTATGGAACTTCCCCTAATATTTGCATGGCCTGGGGCCAAGAGTATAAATGGAAATTCACATACCAATAGAGAAAATACTTGAAAGTTATAAATCACAATAATAAACTTTCAAATAAAATGTGCTCTATCTTCTGACCTTGACAAATCACCTTTCATAACAACAAAAAATTTAAATGTATAAAATTATGTTTGTAATATGGTTAAAAGTCAGCTTAGTATCTAGGACAATTGAATTTAATTACTACTCGCATTTAATTGTTATCTTGATGAGCCAGTGATAACTCAGCAACAAAACAAAAGCATACATAATTACATTACTCTGTGAAATTTACTTTTCTAGCTTTTAGTCTGATGCTCGGCAGCACCCAGGGAGGTCAAGGGAGGCCTAATACTGGGGTCCAGGTTCTTGTTGCCACACAAGAAAGGATTCCAGAACAATCAGAAAGGTTTAGTAAAGCACAGTAAATTTAGTAAAGCAAACATATACAAAGAGAACCAAGATGCCTCTCACAACCACACCAAAACTACAATTAAAAGACAAAATGACTATTCCTCAGAACCACGGAAAAGCTGGCAGAGTGGAAGTTCTACAACTAGAAGGAAAGAAAAAAGTACATTGAGAC
>PVJN01063666.1:0-10699 GCA_004026805.1 Lasiurus borealis
CTTTGCAGGTGAAGCTTGGGGAGGGGGTCGAGGGCAGAGCCATGGTGAGCAGCCTGAGTTTGGGTTTTTAATCATTGCATTGTATTACTTAGGCTTTAAAAAAATTTTTTATGTTCTTTTAAAAAGAGAGCAGTCCTCATGCCCTGTGGCTACCCCACAAGGAAAATTAAAAAGGAGGGATGTGCATGGCGTGGGGAGACTCGCACAGCATCTGAGGCTCGGGGCCCAGAGGCGCTCAAGAGCCGTGCTGTCAACAGGAGCACAAGTGTGGGGAGCGAGGGGCCAGGCCCTGGCACGCCGCCCAGGGCTCACCTGGGTCTCCGAGTATCTTTCCAACACTAATAAACACAGCACATGCTCTCAGTCCTGTCCCAGCTTGGAGAGGAGAACAATATGCCCAACTCAGAAGGGGGAAAAACTGAACTTTTTAAATCCCTCAAAAAAGGCAGCATGGCTGGCAGGAGTGGCTCAGTGGTTGAGTGTCAACCCATGAATGAGGAGGTCATGGCTCAACTCCTGGTCAAGAGCACATGCCTGGATCTTGGGCTCCATCCCCAGTTGGGGGCATGCAGGAGGCAACCAATCAATGATTCTCTCTCATTATGGATCTTTCTCTCTCTCTCCCTCTAAAGCACAGTAACCTTCATCTGGTGTAAAAACTTTTTTGCAATTTTAACTCAGCTATTCTTGGCTCCTATAAATATGAATGCTTGCTTAAATAAGAGGAAAATAAGACCACTCCCATTTTAGAGAGGCCATAAACCATATCCCAGACAGGCTGTCAGTGCTGGCACCAGGCCAGGCCTTAAGATATGGTCTCATGGCCCCTTCCCAGCACATAGGGCTTCTTTCTCAGAAGGTCCAGAAATCTCATTCCAAATTTGGTAGACAAAGAACTGGAAAACGCATAAAAAGGGAAGACGTCCTTCATGTAAGGGCCCAGAATTTGAGAAGCAATATTCCTTTGAGCCCGCTAGCATAATAAAGACTCCAAATTAATTCGGCTTAATAAAACGCCTTCTGTTAAACTTGCTGATTTACAATACAACACGTCTCCCTTCTTCTCTCTCAAAAAAAAATGTTTTCTAATTTTAAAAACTCACATTAGGAGAAGGGATGCAGTCAAGGGGTGGGCAGAGGCCCAGCTGGGCTGTCTTGAATAAGCCCTTCTCTCAGGATAAGGGTCCTGTATCCTCAACATCCACTTTGGTCCCTCCTACCCTTGCTCTAGCTCACCTGCATTCCCACTCAGAGCCAGTGAGTCATTTAGCAGAGCCCCCTCATACCCGCCATGCCCACTCCTGCAGCCCACTCCCCAGGACATGCCATATCCAGAACACTTCTGCTGCACCCCCCTTGTCCTCAGCACCCCAGGGCCCAGGAAGCCTTGTGGTCTAAGCCCCTGCCTCTGTGCAGGAATGCACTCAGAGGCAGTGAGGAAGGAAAGAGACAGGAAACTAACTTACCGATACCCCTGGTACAGGCACTGAGTTGGGGTTGGAGACCCAACAAAGACCAGTCTCAGTCCCCCTCCTACTACCCAATCCCCTTTATTTGTCTGACTCCTGTAGGCTTTAGCTTGAAGATCACCTCCTCTAGGAAGCCTTCCTGGCCTCCATCCCTCCCTCAGCTTGTACTTCCATAGCATCCTACGGGTGCCCTATCAAATCATTGATCTCTTTGTATTGCCATTTCTTTTGTCTGTTTTCCCCACACTTCAACTGTAACCTCTGCTCCCAACACATAGGTAGGTACTGAGTAAGTACTTGCTGAATGAGTAACTGAACAAAGGAATTGACTTCCACCTGGTGACTAAGACAATCGGAGAATTAAACAATTACAACCCAGGGGAAGAGGAGGGACACACAGGAGTTAGGCAATGGCTGTACTGCAAAGAAGACTCTCTAGAAAATGGTTACTCTCCCTGTTTCGCAGCTAAGGCCACAGAGGGTACCAGGAAATCAAGTCCTGCATCGAAGGATACAGAGTGGGAAAGCCAATACCCATGCCTCCTATTGGACTCTGAGGACTATCCATTTGGGGAGGAGGTGGGGCATGAAGCTCAGAGAAGTTAACTGACCTGCTCACAGTCACACAGCCTGTTAATCGCAGAACCACGTGTTCTGGGGTTGTGAGAGGTGGGGGATCATTCCGAGAGAAAGGAGAGGAAGAGGGGGAGAGAGTGGTGAGAGAAGATGTTTGTCTGTGTTAAACTTAGGCAGAACAGACACTTACGGCCCATGGCAGAGTCACAAACAGCAGTGGTAGCAGGACCGAAAACAGGGGGAGCCCACAGGCCAGGGAGAGTGAGGCCAGAGCACAGCCAAGCACAAAAAAAGGAATGAGGGTCAGGGAGACAAATGGCCATTCTGCTGAGGCAAAACTGCCCGCTTTCCACGGGCAGCGGCGGGGAGGGGATAACTCTCGATTCCAATAATTACAGGCCGTTGTTGTTCCTTGTGATTAAGCCCCTATCCCAGTGGTCAGCAGACTCCTTAGTCAACAGAGCCGCAGTTTGCCGTCCACTGGATAGAGGGAGGACTGAGCAAATTTCCCCTCTCTCAAATGAGCCTCCCGTGCCGCTGAATGAGACCTCCCTCCCTCCGACAGCAGAAAACCCACTGTTAAGAAGGCCCGCTGAGGGTAATGATTTGATCATGATATCCCCTGCCTGAAGCAGGCCCAGGATCAGCAGGGTTTCCTTTTCGCCTGTAATTTCAGCAGCAGCTGTGCTCTAATCAAAAGAGAGCAGGCCTGGGAGTGGGACAGACAGGCATCCAAAGCCAGCCCGGCCACCAGCCGGCTGGGGGTCGGGGGCCCCACTTCCGTCATTTGTAAAATTACAAGCACCATCCCTCACCTTCCCAGGTGCTTCTGAAAATGAAGTGAGGTGACAAACGTGAGTGCACCCAACACAAGGACAGCAGCTGATCAACAAGGGTGGGCCGGTTCTGCCCAGTTTCTAGAATGTCACTCTGGGAGTAACTGGCACTAACTGAGCTCTCACCATATGTGCCAGGCCCTTGACTAAGTCCCTCCCATGTGTTCTCTTAGCTGTTCCTCAGAGGAGGCGGTCACTACTGTCATCCCCGCTGGACAGCTGTGGAAACCGAGGCTGAGCGTTCAAGAACTAGGTCAATAGGCAGCATCAGTGATGCAGACAGCCTCCAGCATCCACGTGCCCAACAGCCACATGAATGGGAACTGGGCCTGTCCTTCCCATCAGCTGGCTGATGCACAAGAAGCGGGGTGCACAGGGTCCAAACTCCACCCATCCCCTGAACGTCCTTCCGAGTTCCCGCAGCCAGGATTCCCAGGGCACTGGGCCTGGCTTGGGTTCATACATAGTCTGTGTTCTGTCAGTGGCTGGGACTGTGATCTTCGCTCTAAACCAAAAACCCCTGACAGGCAGCAACTACATCTGCACACACCCGGTTCACACACAACGAGCTTCATGGATCTAAAATGACATCCAGCCCTCGCTGGTTTGGCTCAGTGGATAGAGCGTTGGACTGCAGACTGGAAAGTCCCAGGTTCAGTTCCGGACAAGGCCACATGCTCAGATTGCAGGCTCAATCCCCAGTAGGGGGCATGCAAGAGGCAGTGATCAATGATATTCTCTCATCATTGATGTTTCTATCTCTCTCTCCCTCTCCCTTCCTCTCTGAAATCAATAAAAAAATAAAACAAATAAATAAAATGACATCCATTGTTAGATGCACACTATGTTAGGTACCACTAACAAAGCAAAACACTGCCCATCACAGGCAATGAATGGCTGCTATTGCTAGTGAAACGCAAACCGACTTCAGAGATGTTAAATGAATGTCTAAACGCCATGAGAAACAGCAGTAGACACTCAGTAATTATCTGCACTCGGTAATTACTAGTCCTTGGAGTAATAGAAAGAACGCTGAACTTGGGATCACAAGCCTCTAGTTTGCATCTCACCTGCTGGTTTAGGGGAGTACTCCGTGTATCTAAGATGGTTTTCTCATCTATAAAGCGGGCAAAATACGTCTTCTCTTCCAGGGTGGCTGTGAGAAGAGTTCCAGGAAGTGTTTTGTGAACAGGAAAGCACTGTATTGCAAACCGGAAGAAGGTGCAGAGTGGACAGTGAACACCATCTGGGGTTATGAGTGAGGCCGGGAGCCCCAGAGTGGTTTGGAAGGGGTGCTGTGAGAACATGGCTGCCTTGGGACAATCCAGCCCCATTTTCTAGGAAACCACCTGCTCCCATGTTGTCCCGACCTCGGAACAGGGCGTGACACGTGTCCCTGGCCCAGCACCGGTTAAGGAACCATGGTGTATACACCTTGGAGGCTCCCTAAGCCAAGTTTCAGGATGCAATTGGCAGAGCTCCCAGTTCTGTTCCCGTCTGTGGCTGAAACGTCAGTCTTCCCAACAAATGGGCTCAGCCTCCAGTCTGCACCTCACAGTGGGGGAGTCTAAAGACAGCTCTGTGCACCTCATGGAGCTTGTGAAGCAAACCTCAGAGGCCTGCAATAGGCTGACCTGGGGGCTGAGGCTCAGGGAAGGCAACAGCTGGACAAAGGCTCGAAGGCAGGAGAGGGAGGAGGGGTCCGTCTGGCTTTCATCTCACCAGTGGCCACACTTGGGCCCAGGCAAGAAGCGCAGGCCCCTGCTTGTGCCTCTCCTGAGGTACAGGAAGTAAAGCAGCCCCTGAGGCTGAGAGGACAGGCGCACTCGGCAGTGTCAGCCTCTAGAAAACTTCGACTTCCCTGAGGCTCCTGTTCCCGATGCAGGGTCACGTGCTCCATGGCTGTACTCTCTCCTAACTGGCCCTGGCAGGCGGGGTGTCTGGCGGGATATCAGAGGTGGCTCCTTCCCTCTCTCACTCGGGTGGTCTTGGTTCCCCAGGCAAGGTTCCTGCACAGACCAGGGCACTGTCCAACTTACCCTCTCACATCCCTACCTTCCCCTCTCCCGCCTCTGCTCAGTCCTGCCCACATCCTTGCTGGCTCCCACAGTGGAACGTGCAGCCAGGTCCAGCAGCCCCGACTCTGGGTTTGCAGCTGGGGCAGCAGAAACCTCCTGAGCCCGCCACCACCTCTGGACCTCTCCCTCCACCAAGTCGATTCCAGGAACAGACTCTGTGGACCGGGTACCAATTAGCCTCCTCCCTGCATCCTGGCTTTGACTCGTGCCTGGGAGAGAAGGGAGGCTGAGGAAGCTCCGGAGAGAACCCATCAAAGAGGGAACGTGGAACCTGCTCCCCCTACTCCACCCCCCGTAAGGCCTTGCTGCCGTCCTTTATCTCAGCAGCTGTCCCCCTGCCCTTGGGGGAACCACTGCCCTCCAGGCAGAGTGGAGCCTCCTCACAGGAACCAGGAACCAGCCAGCTGCCACTCCTGAGTCTGTCCTCTCCTGCCAGCCACTCGGCTGTGACCAGAGCTCAGTTCACTCATCTCCAAAATAACGATTCACGCCATTCTCACCACCCAACTCACTCAGGGCTGCTGGGGAAACTCGGAGAGTGAGGATGTGAGCTCACACCATTTCTAAAGCAGGACGCGCCACATACCCAGGTATATATCACATACCAACCCACCTCCCCAATGGGCCTCTCCTACCTCTGTGCCTCAGTTTCCACACTCATTATCGGGTATGCAGGAGGCTGAGCTGTCACTCCAGAGGGACCACTGGGTGTCTATGAGCAGCCACAGGCCATTGACTGCCCGGCGCTTGGCGACGCCAGCACCCTCCTGCCTAAGAGATGCTGCGTGACCTCTGCTCCAAGGTGAGGAGGGAAAAGAGCTCCCCACCCCCAGCCCACACCATGCTGTCAGTCAGTGGCAAATGCCAGGTTTAGAGATTCTTTAAGCCCAAGTTTCAATTGCCTGCGCTCTTCCCATTAACACCCTTCCACCCCAGAGGGTAGATCACTGGGAGTTCGCTGGAGCCAGTCCCTCGCTTACCACAGAAGCAATGGACTGAGAACTGAATCAGTCAATCAATGTGTGTTGTTGTGCCACGGGGCTAGGTTGAGCAAAGGGAAAAGAAAGTCATGGGAAATTGGTAACTGGGGAGTTACCAGTGGCCCTGAGAGATGCTGTCCCACCTCGGCTCTGGCAGCCCCTAAAAGACTCCAGCCTTCTCCTCCCCAGAGGGAGATGGCAGGAGGAAGACCTTCGAGGCGGTTCATTTCAGGCTAACCTGCAGAAAGGGAACGTCTGCAAATTGCATGTTCTTTGCCTTCCCTGTCTTCTAGCTAATGATTACCTAAATAAATGCTTTAGTCCCGGGTGATTCTAACAGTCACTCCCCAAGCTCCAACAGCCTAATTATACATATACAACCACGTGGGGGTGTTGATGCTAAAGAGCTTTCTTCCCCATAAACCTTGTGTCAAATACCACGATTGCCCTGCCCCCTTTTGCCAGCTGGGGCTGATGAATGGGGTGCTGGGGCAAATGCAGGTCCTGACAAGGTTTGGGGTAGGGCCTGTGGGCTGCCCATCCCAGGCCCGGCTGTTCAGGCTGCAGGACGCATTTGGCTGCAAATGTATTCACACCAACATAGCATCCTGCACGCCCCCCTCCAGAGAAACAACCAAACACACGGTGGTATAATGGAGAGCTCCCCAACATTCACATTCACCCCCACACACACACATATACTTAGGCTTCAGGAAGGTTTATGGGCTCCCAAGACCCAGTGGCAAACCCCTCCTACTACAGTAAATAGTAGTCATCTGTTGCCGCTTGCAATGTGTCTGACCAATGGTCCCCTCCTCAAAAGAGGCAAATGAGGCAAATAGAGGCAAGAAAGACAAAATTAGAAACCTCAGCCTCTTTCTCACCATCCACTTCCTTTTCCACTAAAAGAGCTCCACGCTTCCCGTGAGTGTGTTTGAAGCAGTGCCGGCGCCACCTCCCAGGACTGAATCTAGGCAGGACCGGCCCGCAGATGAGCCTGCTGTGCTGGGAGTGTGCGGCCCAGCAGAAGCGCTTATTCTGACTGAGGAGGTTGCACACTCCCACATAGGCCTGGTCTCCCCTGAGGAGGTCTCCAGGGGCTCCTGAATGGTGAAGTTAGCTGTGGACACAGTGGTGAGGCCCAGCTCCTGGCAACCTGACCCCTGAGTCTGCCCAGCTGACTTAGCCAGCAGCTGGTGGGCTTGTGGCCTCTCCTAGTCCTTCCCCCTCCTCCTCACTCTGCCCAGCAGATCATCTAGTATTGATGGTATCAGCCACCAGGGGGCCTGCTGAGCCACACAGAGGTGCAGACTCCGCAAAGCAGACCTGTCTAAAGAGAGCCCTGGTTCCTTACATCCCGGACACACTGCCAGGGCTCTTTCAGCCGCCCAAGAGCAGGTGATATGCCCGGACCCCAGGGCACAGCCCCAACTTCACCAAATTGGCCACAAGGCTGTCCAAAGGGAAGGGTGGCCTGGAGCCCTGGGAGTGGCCAGCCCGGAGGAGCCACCAGGAAGTGAAATCATAATCCTGCTCTCTCGGGCCTATAGGACGGGACATGTCTCCTGGAGCTGGAAGGGGCATCCTGATTTTGGCTGAACCTATGAGAGACGCAGGCTGGGCACTCACCCTCACAGCCATCCTCTCCTAGAACCGTCAGACAGCCTGGATCTGTTCTGCCCTGGGAAACAGCGTGTCCGGACTGTGCAAGGAGCCAGCGGCAGGCAGTCCTGGGTCCCAGCCACCAGGAGGAGAGCCTCGCCTTGCTTATGGTGACCCCACCTCCACAGGGAGAGGATAGAGCATCAGTCTTCCTGCACTTATTTGGCCACTCTGGTCAGCTCTGTGGGGTTCTGCACACACTGAGCGCCAGTCTTCCTGCCTCCACCAGCCGATTCATCTGGCCCCACAGTTCCCTGAAATGCTCTTGTCAAAGTCACCTATGACCTCCAAGTTGCCAAATCCAAGGAGAATTTTCAGCACCACACCTCCACAGCTGCCCCGCTCTCCTGGTCTTCCTTCAGCTCCCTTAGACTCCCCTTCCTCCCATCCCTGTCTCCACTGTCCTCCCATGCTACCCACCCACTCCTCAGTATTTAATACCATTTCTGTGCTGATTCCCCCACATGTGTATCTCCACCTTGACCTCTCCTTGAATCTCCACATCAGCATCCCCAGATGTGTATTTGCTTTTCCACTTCACTGTCTCATGAGTTTCTCAAATGTGGTGCATCCAAAATAGAACCCCTGAACTTCCTCCCCAAACCTTTCCAGACTTCTCCATCTCAGAAAAATGGAAATAAACCCATCAAGTCCCACCTGGGATGACTATTCATCTAGATTCCTCCCTTCCCCCTCACTTCCCATGTCCAACCCATAGGTACCCTGCAGTCTTGGCCTCCTCAACACAACCTGAATCCATCCATGTCTGTCCATCTCCACTGCCAGCCTGCCAGGTCTAAGTCCACCGCACTGTTTCTCCAGACTAGAGCAACAGCCTCCAGTCTGGCCTCTCTCCTTCTATTTTTGGTAGAGGAGCTTAGGGAGGGTTTCATGGGGGAGGTGGCATCCTAGCTGTGCCTCTGAGTGAGGAGATTTGGGAAGAAGGAGGGAGGCTACAGAATCGGGGAGAAGGGAAGTGAGCACGAAGCACATACAGGGAGAACAGTCAGCTTCACTGGCTGCACACCACCCACCCTTGTCACATGATCCCGGACAGGAGTGACCTTCCTGGGACTCCATCCCATAACTTCCATCACGGAGTGCCAGGCGCTACCTCAGGCAGCCATTTGTGCACCTTTGACTAAGAGGAGACTGGCCTGCTTTCCCGCCCCAAAGAGGGAGTTCTCCCACATCTAGTGGACCCCTGCTCTCCCTCGGGAGGCAGTGGGACAAGCCATAACACTCAGCATCCCACATGTGGTCTTCGGGACTCGACCAACTTCATGAGTTTCTCTTTAGCAGAATCGAGGCAAGCCTACAAAGTGCCTTTGTGTAAGTTTGCAAAGGACACCCCTCAGGTAACCAAGCTGCTGGCCCTCCGGGACACACTGTTGGCCAGCGGATGGCCAATTTCAGCCTCACTCCTCCCCTGTTCTGGGCACCCCCAGGATCTCTGCAGTCCAAGGCAACATCTGAGCTGCACCAGAGCCCAGTGCCCTCAAAGGCCCATCAGCTGAGGAGAGCAGGCCAGGCTCAGGGTGGCTCGGGAGTCTTGCCCAGATGACCTTGGTAACAGTCCCCATGGGGCTGAGACTGTAACTCACCCACCCCCTCCCTGTCCCTCACAACAGCTGATAGCCAATTCCCAGAAGAGACCATCTGGGTCTGGGTGCGGAACCCCCTACACTAATGAAGCAAGGAGAATTAGAGATTATTGGGGGGCTGGAAGGCCCTGCCTGGTGTTTGCCTACTCGGTAATACTGAATTGTAAACATGTGTCCCTGTTTACTTTCCCTGCCAGAGCCTTGCTGGCTGCCTGGTAGCCAGGCAACACTATCTAACCTGAGGGACCAGGAGGGGGACTTTCTGTGCCAGGCAGTTCACCTGGGGAGCTTTATCCAAGCACAACCAGTGTCAGTATAATAGCGCCACCCTCCCCTCCCATGGGCCTTCCCACCTCACCCTAAGATGACCCTGGACCCACAGGACAGCCTGCACGCTAACGGGAAGAATCAGAGGGTGGTTCTGGGGACAGAAGTGGTGGCACTGTTAGAATGAGACAGAAGCAGATCACTGGGATTAGGTGCCATTATTGACCTAGTGGGCAGTTTGCTGTTTCCCTACCAGTCAAACTGAGAGCCAGGAGGCTGGAAGCACAGCAAGAAAGACTCAGGTAAGATGGAAGGAAGAGGACAATATGGGATTGAAGCGGGCAATGGTGCCTCCTTTCCAGAACAGACTGGACAACTTCAAATCAGGGCTGAGTGAAGCTCATCTCTTCTTCTTTCCTCAATGAGGGGTTATATTTCCACCTGGGTAGGGGATCAGCAAGTTGCTGACAAAACATGACAAAACCAGGGCAAAATCTCAGCTCCAGACTGACAGTGTGGTTGTGGCCTTCTTTCCTCTGTGGAAAAGCCTAGGGACATGCAACATGCCTACCCTTTAAACCCCGTGGTCAGGGGGAGAACCTCTGGAATCATAGAATGGTGAGGAGTTCACAAAGGAATAAAATAAGGCACCCAGAGAATCAGCAGCAGAATCCCATGGAGTCCTTTAGGAGAAAGCATGGAATCCCATAGAAGAAAGGCCTTCTATTGCTGGGGGGAAATCCCTCATTTTAGGGCAATGGGGAGGTGGAGGAATTGAGGGGGGGGAAAAAAAACAAGGAAGGAAGGAAAGGAAAAAGGGAGGGAGAGAGAGAGGGAGGGAAAGAGGAAGAGAAAGAGGGAGGGAGGAAAGAGAAAGAACTCATGGACACGTGCCCTGTGCCTCAGTTGGTTTGGCACTGTCCTGTTCATCGAGAGGTCACCCGCTAGAGGCCCTGTAAGGGCATAGGCCAAGGTTGCAGGTTCGATTCCTAGCAGGGGGTGTGCAGGAGGCAGCTCCTGATCAATGATTATGTCTCTCTCTCATTGATGTTTCTGTCTCTCCATCTCCCTTCCTCTATCTCTCTAAAAAAAATCAATTTTTTAAAAATCAATTACAAAAAAGAAAGAAACTAAGACAGACCTCCTAACGGATGCAAGTCCAATAGGACTTCGTGGGGAGGAAGGAACTTGGAAACTCTGCTCCATGCCTCTGACTGGGTAACTATT
>PVJN01063667.1:0-10699 GCA_004026805.1 Lasiurus borealis
CCTATAAAGACCCCAGGTGACATCTCAGAATGCAGGGAAGGTGAAGTAGAAAGAAATCTATCCTGCTGATCCAGTGTCTGTATGAGTAAGAAAGAAGAGAAGACATGGGAAGGGAAAGGAAAGATTCACAATCTGCTATCCTAGCAAAGGGAGACCTCTGGAGGTGAATTGGGGTGAAAGAGGGAGGAGAAGCAGTTATTGCCAGAGTACAACAGAGCTTGTGACTTAAGAGACTCTGTTGTTATCCTCAGCCACTCCTAGCCACAGTGTCTATTATTTTATTTATTTACTTATTTTTATCAAGTGGCTGGCTTACATTTGAATATGTAATAATTACGAAGAAACCAGTATGGGCTAATACATAAAAACTGCCAACACACAGACACAGACACACACACACACACACACACACACACACACACACACACACACACAAACACACACACACACAAAAGCAGATAAAGAGCAGTTTATCAAAAAGAAATAGAAGCATTACTCAAGAAAGTACATAGAGTAGTGCTCTACTTGATATAGAAATGTGATCTCTGTTAAGAAGAGACAACATGAGTGAGATAAAATGTCATAGATATTTGCTGTTTTGGGCCATCTGGCATCCACTACCTTGCTCTTATTAATAATACTCTCCCTGCCCTCATGTAACCAACATGCTTTAAGAAAAAATGACCCCACTATCATCTCTAGAGATAATGTTTCAGCCATAGTGAATGTTTCAAGAATGGGCCTGTGACTAAAATTGGTCTATTCATAACCTGTTATTTCTGTGTAACATTTGGGGTGGGGGAAGGACCAGCTAGCAAAGAAAATCTTTTAGTCTTTGTTATGTGCATGAAAGATAAAGTTCTGGAAGCTGCTGATAGCCATCTTACTAACATGAGAGAAGCTCTTGCCTATGAATGGAACTAACACCAAAGAAGCTAATTTGAAAAGGAGAGAGAGAGAGAGAGAGAGAGAGAGAGAGAGAGAGAGAGAGAGAGAGAGAAAGTTTTTTAACCCTGGGTAAACTTATTCCCTCATCTCCTCATGATTCAGTTTTTTCTTATTATTTAAGCCATTTGGGTAAGAGTTATATATTGCCAATTTCAGAAACATTCCTAATTGAAACCTGAAAAATTAAGAAACAATATTTAGAGAAACCAAAATGGTGGCATAGGTAAACACGTAAACTACTGCCTTGCACAAAAATTTCAAAACTACAGCTACCTAGCACACAAAGCTACTCATCCAAAACCAAAGGAAAGCTGGCAGAGTGGAAATTCTACAACTAGAAGGAAAGAGAGGGGCTCACAGGGACTCAGAGGAGCTGCAAAAAGCTGAGGTATGGAGACCCACACGTAGAGAGGATTAGCAGCAGAGTGCCTGGCTGGCTTCCTCTAGTGGGAGGGAGACTGAAAATCTCAACTGCACTGAACCCCACTTCTGACTGAATTGAACTCCAGTTCCAGACAAGAATCATATGGGGGAGAGAGGGAGTCTGGAATGTAGTGAAAAGGGAGGAGTGCACAAAAACTTAGGGGAGCCACGAAAGGCAGAGGTCAGGAGTTGCGCAAGCACAAGTATGCACACAGAGGGCTGACTGCTGATTGTGCCACTGGCTTTCTCTAGCGGGAGGAAGACAGGACCTCCCAACTGCACTGAAATACACTTCTGACTGCACTGATCTCCAGTTTTGGGTGAGACCGTAGGGACCCAGATTCATACGGGTACCCGGAGATCACAGAAACTCAGGGGAGCTGCAAAAAGTAGAGGTCGGGGGGCTCTCAAGGTGAGTGCACACAGAAAGGGTGCAGCAATTACCGAGGGATACTGAGACCCAGGGGCCCCATAGGGCAGGGCTGATGGGAAGCCAAGGCTGTCTGTCAGCCCTAAAACTCCGCCCCATCCTAGTTGAACATAGAGGCTATTGCAATTTTGCAAGTCTTGTATCATAAGGCTGACTCCAGCACAGAAGATTTCCTAGCATAGACACAGCTGATCCTCACAACCAATTGGCTTGGAAATCAGTTCCCCCCAGTGATACCAACAATCAAGACTTAACTACAACAAGGCTGTACACACAGTCCACAAAGGGGTGCACCAAGAGAGTCCATCTCAGGTAACTGGGAAGGCGGAGCTACTGGGCCATATAGGACACCTAGCTCACAAAGCTACTCTACCAACTCAGGGAAGCAGCAAAAATGCAGATACAAAGGAACAGATCACAAACAAAAGAAATGAAGAAAAACAAACGACTAGATATAGAGTTCAAAACAATGGTTATAAGGTTTTTCAAGAATTTCCTAGAAAAGATGGATAAATTTAGTGAGACCCAAGAAGAGATGAAAAAGGACCAACTATAACTTAAACAAACACTGACTAAAATAAAAAATATTATACAGAGACCTAACAGCAGACTAGAGGAAGGCAAGAACCAAGTCAAAAATTTGAAATATAAAGAATCAAAAAACACTCAACTGGAAAAGCAAGAAGAGAAAAGAATCCAAAAATGTGAAGATAATGTAAGGAGCCTCTGGGACAGCTTCAAGCGTACCAACATCAGAATTGTGGGGGTGCCAGAAGAAGAGAGAGAGCAAGATACTGAAAATGTATTTGAAGAAATAATGACTGAAAACTTCCGCCACCGGGTGAAAGAAATAGATTTACAAGTCCAGGAAGCACACAGAACCCAAAACAAAAGGAATCCAAAGAGGACCACACCAAGACACATCATCATTAAAATACCAAGAGCAAAAGACAAAGAGAGAATATTAAAAGCAGCAATAGAAAAACAGTTAATTACCTACAAGGGAGCACCCATATGATTGTCAGCTGATTTATTAACAGAAACTATGCAGGGCAGATAGGAGTGGCAAGAAAAATTCAAAGTGATGAATAGCATGAACCTACAACCAAAATTACTCTACCCAGCAAAGCTATTATTCATAATTGAAGGTCAGATAAAGAGCTTCACAGATAAGAAAAAAATAAAGGAGTTCATCAACACCAAACCAGGATTATATTAAATTCTGAAAGAAGATGCAGAAGAAAAAAAGGTAAAGATAAAAAATTATGAACAACAAATACATATCTAGCAATAAGTGAATCTAAAAATTAAATGAATTAAAAATCTGATGAACAGAATAAACTGGTGAATATAATAGAATCAGGGGCATAGAAAGGGAGTGGACTGACAATTCTCAAGATGGCCAGAAGAGGAGGGCATTGGGGACAATCAAGTGTGCAGGGGAGGGCAGTTAAGGGTGACTAGGCCTGCATCAGAAGGCAGTTATGGGTGGGCAGTTAGGGGAGACTAGGCTTGCAGGGGAGGGCAGTTAGGGGAAATCAGGCTAGCAGGGGAGCAGTTAGGCATCAATCAGGATGGCAGACAGAGGCAGTTAGGGGCAACCAAGAAGGCAGTTGGGAGCCAGCAGTCCTGGATTGTGAGAGGAATGTCCCTGATTGGAGAGTGTGCAGGCTGGGCTACAGGACACACACCCATGCACCAATTTCATGCACCAGGCCTCTAGTCTTTTCTATGAAAGTGTTTATATCCTTGTTCTTTTCCAATTAATTTGTGAGATTTCTCCAAGATTCTTTATAGTATTTCAGTGATGTTCATTGGGGTTTATTAACAATTTGGTTGCTCTGTAATATTCTGTTTATTTCTTCCTTTTCTTGCTTTCCATCTCTTATCTTTATCCATAGTTGACATGATTACTAAAATTAGTAAGTGAGTTTGCTCAAGTCAATGTATGCAAGATCAATATGCATAAATCAATTGTATTTCTATCTTGTTGCAATCAACATTTTGGAAATTGAAAGGCAATACCATTAGTAACAGCATCAAATAATACAAAATAAAGATAAATCAAACACTGAAAAATATAAAGCATCACTGAGAGAAATCTTAAAAGACCTAAATAAATGTAGAGATGTGCTATATTCATGGATTATAATATTCAATGGTTTAAAGAAATCAATTATCCCTAAATTAGTCTATAGTTTAACAGAATTGCAGTTAAAATTACAAAAGGCTTCTTTTTAAGAAATTGGCCAATAGAATAAAAACGCATCGATATTTACTATAAAACTGTAATAAGAAATTCTGACATAGTGTTATAAATCAGGTAATAAAACATCAAGTCCAGAAATGAATTCTCATATGTATAAATAGATAATCAACATAAGTAAGAGCATATACACATACAGTCTTACCCTAACCTTACACCACACATAAAATGTATATGAATTAGATCACAACTACATGTAAGAGCTAGAACCATACAACTTCTAGAAGAAAATGCAGTGGGGGAGTGGGGAGAATCTTTGTGAACTTGGAATAGGCAAAATCACCAATCTTGGCATAAATTCTTAAGTAAATCACATACACACAAAAAATAAATTATACAAGAAAAAAAATTGACAATCAATATGTACTTTGTTCAAATTAAAGCTTATACCATTCAAAAAATAATGTTACAAAAATTTAGAGAGCCTAATCCGGGAGAATTATTGCAATGCATTTATATATAAATGGACTAGTGTGCAAAAGCTATATAAAAAAAATTAACCACTTAATAATAAAAAGCCATATAACCTAATTCTTTTTTTTAATTTCTTTATTGATTAGGGTATTACATAGGTGTCCTCATCTCTCCATTAACCACCCACCCCTTCATGCCCTCACACCCCTGGTGTTCATCTCCATGGTTTAGGCTTATATGCATGCATACAAGTCCTTTGGTTAATCTCTTCCCCTTACGCCCACTTTCCCCTACCTTCTCTCAAAGATTTGACAGTTTGATCGATGTTTCTCTGTCTCTGGATCTGTCCCTGTTCATCAGTTTATGTTGTTCATTATATTCCATAAGTGAGTGAGATCATGTGATGTTTATCTTTCTCTGATTGTGAAATGCTTTCCAGTTCCATCCATACTGTTGAAAATGGAAAGAATTCCTTCTCTTTTATCACAGTATAGTATTCCATTGTGTAGATGTACCATAATTTTCTAATCCACTCATCTGCTGATGCGCACTTAGGCTGTTTCCAAATCTTAGCTATGGTGAATTGTTTTGCTATGAACATAGGGATGCTTATATCTTTCCTAATGGGTATTTCTAGCTTTCTAGAGTATATTCCTAAGAATAGGATTACTGGATTAAATGGAAGTTCCATTTTTATTTTTTTAAGGAAACTCCATACTGTTCTCCACAGTGGCTGCACCAGTCTGCATTCCTACCAGCAGTACAGGAGAGTTCCTTTTTCTCTGCATCCTTGCCAGCACTTGTCATTTGTTGATTAGTTGATGATAGCCATTCGGACAGGTGTGAAATGGTACTGCATTGTCATTTTGATTTGCATCTCTTGGCTAATTAGTGACTTTGAGTATGTTTTCATATATCTCTTGGCTTTCCTTATGTCTTCTTTCAAAAAGTATCTATTTAGGTCCATTGCTCAATTTTTTATTGGATTGTTTATCTTTTGTTGCATAGTATGAGTTCCCTGTAAATGTTGGAGATTAAGCTCTTATTGGTGATAACATTGGAAAATATGTTCTCCCATGCAGTGGGCTTTGTTGTTGTTGTTTTGTGTTTTGTTTTGTTTTGTTGGTTATTCAATCTTTATTGTTCAGATTATTACATTTTTTTCTCTTTTTTCCCTTCCATAGCTCCCCTCCACCCAGCTCCCATCCCTCCCTCCCATTGATCTCATGCATAGGTGTATGATTTTTGTCCAGTTTCTCCCTGTACACCCCTCACCCCTTTATTCCTGAGAATTATCAGTCCACTCCCTTTCTGTGCTCCTGATTCTATTATATTCACCAGTTTATTCTGTTGATCAAATTTTTAATTCACTTAATTTTTAGATTCACTTGTTGATAGATATGTATTTGTTGTTCATAATTTTTTACCTTTTTCTTCTTCCTCTTCTAAAAGAGTACCTTTCAGCATTTCATATAATACTAGTTTGAAGTTGATGAACTCCTTTAGCTTTCTCTTATCTGTGAAGCTCTTTATCTGCTCTTCAATTCTAAATGATAGCTTTGCTGGATAGAGTATTCTTGGTTGCAGTTTCTTGCTATTCATCATGTTGAATATTTCTTGCCACTCCCGTCTGGCCTGCATCGTTTCTGTTGAGAAATCAGCTGACAATCATATGGGTGCTCCCTTATAGGTAATTAACTATTTTTCTCTTGTTGCTTTCAATATTCTCTCTTTGTCTTTTGCTCTTGGTATTTTAATTATGATGTGTCTTGGTGTAGTCCTCTTTGGATTCCTTTTATATGGGGTTCTGTGTGCTTCCTGGACTTGTAAGTCTATTTATTTTGTTGTTGTTTTGTTAATGGTTTCTTTTGCTGTGAAAAAAGCTTTTTATTTTTATATAGCCCATTTGTTTATTTTCTCTTTAGTTTCTATTGCCCTATGAGGAGTATCAGTGAAGACATTGCTTTGGCATATGTCTGAGATTTCACTGCCTATACATTCCTCTAGTATTTTTATGGTTTCCCATCTTAGGTTTAAGTCCTGTATCCATTTTGAGTTTATTTTTGAGTATGGTGTAAGTTTGTGGTCTAGTTTCATTTTTTTGCATGAATCTGTCCAATTTTCCCAACACCATTTGTTGAAAAGACTGTCTTGACACTATTTTATGTTCATGCCTTCTTTGTCAAATATTAATTGGCCATAGTGATTTGGGATGATTTCTGGGTTCTCAACTCTATTCCATTGATCTATATGTCTGTTCTTGTGCCAATACCAGGCTGTTTTAAGAACAGTGGCTTTGCCGAGACCAGTTTGGCTCAGTGGACAGAGTGTCAGCTTGCGGACTGAAAGGTCCCAGGTTCGATTCCAGTCGGGGGCATGTACCTTGCTTGCGGGCACATCTCCACTGTGGGGCGTGCAAGAGGCGGCTGATCAATGTCTCTCTCTCATTGATGTTTCTGACTTTCTATCTCTCTCCCTTCCTCGCTATAAAAAATCAATAAAATATATTTTAAAAAAAAGAACAGTGGCTTTGTAATACAGCTTGATATCTGGTATTGAGATCCCATCTACTTTATTCTTCTTTCTCAGGATTGCTGCAGCTATTTGGGGTCTTTTTTTTATTCCTGATGAATTTTTGGAAAGTTTGTTGTAGGTCTGTGAAATATGTTGTTGGTATTTCAGTGGGGAGAGCATTGAATCTATAGGTTGCTTTGGGAAGTATGGACATTTTGATTATATTGATTCTACCAATCCATGAAAATGATATATTCTTCCATCTGTTTATGTCTTCCTCTATCTCTTTTTTCAATATCTTGTAGTTTTTTGCATATAGGTCTTTTACCTCCTAGATATCTTAATTTTTTTAGTGCAGTGGTAAATGGGATTGCTCTTTTAGTCTCTCTTTCTGTAAGTTCACTATTGGTGTAAAGAAATGGTTTAGATTTCTTGGTACTAATTTTGTATCCTGCTACATTGCCAAATTCATTTATTAAGTCTAATAAATTTTTATTAAGTCTTTAGGATAAAACAGTCAAATAAGGACAGTTTTTCTTCTTCTTTTCCAACTTGGTTGCCGTTTATTTCTTCTTCTTATCTGATCACAATGGCTAGTACTTCTAGTACATGTCAAACAGAAGTGTTGAGAGTGGGCATCTCTGTCTTTTTCCTGTTCTTAGAGGAAATGATTTTAGTTTTTGTCCATTGAGTATGATGTTGGCTGTGAATTTGTCATATATGCTTTTATTATGTTGAGGTATGATCTTTCTACAGTGGTACTTCGAGATATGAGTTTAATTCGTTCCGTAACCTTGAGGCGTGGGAAACTATGAGACACTAGAGTCGCAGTAAACTGGTGGGTCGTATGCAGCCGGCTGATCTGCGAGATTACTCCTATCTCAAATGTTGCTCGTATTTCAAAGCAAAAATCGCTTGCTCAAAGGCTTGTATCTCAAAAATCTCATATGTTAGGGCACTTGTATCTCGAGGTACCACTGTATTCTTATCTTCTGAGAGTTTTTATCAAGACAGGGTGTTGGATTTTGTCAAATGCTTTTTCTGCATCAATTGATATGATGATGGGATTTTTTTCTCTCAATTTGTTTATCTGATGTATCACATTTATTGATTTGCGGATATTGTACCATCCTTGCATCCCTAAGATAAATCCTACTTGGTTATGGTGTATGATCTTTCTGATGTATTGCTGAATCCAATTTGCTAGAATTTTGTTGAAGATTTGGGCATCTATGTTCATGAGAGATATTGGCCTGTAATTCTCTTTCATTGTGTTGTCTTCATCTGGTTTGGTATTAGAGTGATGCTGGCTTCATTAAAGGAGCTTGGAAGTGTTCTTTATTCTTAATTTTTTTTTGGAATAGTCTGAGGAGGATAGGTTTTAGTTCTTCCTTGAATGTTTGGTATAAATCCTCTGTGAAGCCATCTGGCCCTTGGCTTTTGTTTGCTGGAAGCTTTTAGATGACTGCTTCAATTTCTCCATAGTTATTGACTTATTGAGATGGTTAGATTCTTCCTGATTGAGTTTTGGAAAGTTATATTTTTCTAGGAATATGTCCACTTCTTCCAGGTTGTCTAGTTTGTTGAAGTAGAATTGTTCATAGTATATTTTTAACAATCTTTTGTATTTCTATAGGGTCTGTTGTTATTTAGCCTCTCTAATTTCTGATTTTGTTTATTTGAGTCCTCTCTCTTTGTTTCTTGGTTAGCCTGGTTAGAGGTTCATCAATCTTGTTTATCTTTTCAAAGAACCAGCTCTTGGTTTCATTGAGCTTTTGTTTCGTTTGTTTGTTAGTTTTGTTTTGTTTTATTTGGTCTGTGTCATTTATTTCTGCTCTGATTTTTATTATCTTCTTCTTTCTCCTCACTCTGGGCTTTTCTTGTTGCTCTCTAATTCTTTCACTTGTAAAGTTAGATGATTTACTATAATTTTTTTTCTTATTTTTTGCAATGGGCTGGTAGAGCTATAAACTTCCCTCTCAGGACTGCTTTCATTGTGTCCCATAGATTTCAGATCATTGTGTTTTTGTTGTCATTAATTTCCAGGATGTTTTTAATTTCTTCTTTGATCTCATTGGCAACCCAATAATTATTTAATAGCATGCAATTCAGCTTCCAAGTGTTTGAGATTTTTTGATTATTTTTATTGTAGTTGATTTCTGATTTTATGGCATTGTGGTCTGAGAAGATGCTTGGTATGATTTCAATCTTCTTGAATTTGGGGAGACTTTGCTTGGAATCCAATATATGGTCTATTTTTAAAACATCCCATTTGCACTTGAGAAGAACATATATTCTGTGGCTTTGGGGTGAAATGTTCTGAATGTTAGCTTTGCTGGATAGAGTATTCTTGGTTGCAATTTCTTGCTATTCATCACGTTGACTATTTCTTGCCACTCCCATCTGGCCTGCATTGTTTCTGTTGAGAAATCAGCTAACAGTCGTATGGGTGCTCCCTTGTAGGTAATGAACTGTTTTTCTATTGCTGCTTTTAATATTCTCTCTTTGTCTTTTGCTCTTGGTATTTTAATGATGATGTGTCTTGGTGTGGTGCTTTTTGGATTCCTTTTATATGTGGTTCTGTGTGCTTCCTGGACTTGTAAGTCTATTTCTCTTACCAGATGTTCTGAAAATGTTAGTTAAGTTCATCTGATCTAGTGAGTCATTTAGTATTGCTGTATCTTTGCTGATTTTTTGTCTAGAGGATTTATCCAGTGATCTCAGTGGTGTATTAAAGTCCCCTACTATGATTGTTTTATTGTCGAACTTTCCACTGATATCTTCCAGGAATTTTTTTTTTATGTATTTGGGGCTCCTGCGTTGGGTGCATATATGTTGATCAGGATTATATCCTGTTGTTGTATCGATCCCTTTAGTATTATAAAGTGGCCTTCCTTATCTCTTCACTTTGAGGTCTATCTTCTCCACTATAAGTATTGCTACCCCAGCTTTTTATTATTATTATTTCTATTTGCCTGAAAGATATTTTTTCATCCCTTCACTTTCAGTCTGTATAAGTCCCTTATTCTGAGGTGGGACTCTTGTAGACAGCATATAAATGGGTCATGTTTTTTTACCCATTCAGCCACTCAATATCTTTTCATTGGATCATTTAGTCCATTTACGTTTAAAGTTATTACTGAAAAGTACTTGTTTGTAGTAATTTCTATTTTTGTAAAGAGCTTCACAGATAAGAAAAAGCTAAAGGAGTTCATCAACTCCAAACCAGTATTATATGAAATGCTGAAAGGTACTCTTTTAGAAGAGGAAGAAGAAAAAGGTAAAAGATAAAAAATTATGAACAACAAATACGTATCTATCAACAAGTGAATCTGAAAATTAAGGGAATTGAAGATTTGATCAACAGAATAAACTGGTGAATATACTAGAATCAGGAGCACAGAAAGGGAGTGGACTGATAATTCTCAGGGGGGGAAGGGGGGATGGGAGTACAAGGAGTGACTGGACAAAAATCATACACGTCTGGACTCATCAATTGGGGGTCAAGGTAAGGGAAAGGGAGGGTGGGAGTGGGGTGGAGGGAAGTTATGGAGGGAAAAAAAGAGAGACAAATGTAATAATCTGAATAATAAAGATTTAATTAAGAAAATAAATAAATAAATAAAACTGAAAAAAAAAAGAACATTATGCTAAGTGAAAGAAGCCAGGCATAAAAGACTACATAATGTATAATTCCATTTACT